>JAYJME010001468.1:0-16354 GCA_036873775.1 Costaria costata
GAAAGCCCGTGTCAAAAGCCTTGCGATGGGGCATATTACCGGTGTCCGCCTGCCTGCGCATGTCAAATGTAGAGAAGTCAGCAGTGTCGGCATGTGATAGGCCATATTGCCAGTGTCTGCTTGCCTGTGGATGTAAAATTGGAAGAGATCAGCAGTATTGGCATGTAAAGTGTGAAGAAGTTAGCAGTTTTTGCATGTGTCTGACCAGATGAGACCTCCGTCGTGCAGTGGATGTTTGAACGGGCCTTGGTGTTGAGCCATGATATTGTGGCAAGCTTGGTTTCGCGGTTTCATGTGCCGTGCCCCATTTAAGCCGCTCTGTCTGACGCTGTCTGGTTTCTATGATCCATCCCTCCCTTCCACCAGTTGGAAAAATTTCAAGTCGGCGCTTTCGGGCGGTGCCCGCGAGTGTACTGCCAAGGCCAAAACGTCCTTCCTGCGGGACTGTCGGACGTCCCACGCAATTGCACTGTGGCAGTGTATTGCCCAAAGTGCCAGGTGAGGAAGGCGTTTCCAGTATTTATAGCTAAGGGTGTTCGATATAGCTTGTGTCTCCACGAACATTACAGTTTCGAACGATGGTTGCGTCGGATTATATTGCGGGGTATTGCGGAATATTAGAGTATATGAATGATACGCGGGATATTATGTGGGTCCTTATGGGCCGTTCCTAGAACCGCCCTAGGAAAGAGTATTGGTCTTATGTTATAATTGTCGTGATTGTCGTGGTTTCGGGATGCAAGTGTGAGTTAGGCTTGCTGGCTAGGCTTGCTGGCTACGCGCACAAGCCCACTCCACCTTCCTCCATCTTTCTCCCCTTCCTTGCGCCTGTTTACCAACTCTGGGATAAGTTAATGAAGGCATCAATACATGATCTTCATCGCACTGTGCGTTGCAGTGAGCTGGCAGCCTGAGACTGGGCTGCTGGGACCGCCATTATTTATCGGGTAGCAATATGTCCCATTACACCTCATGCTAATCGTTGATGGTTTTTCCGGTTGTTTTTGCCTGAATTGAGCTTTGTTTTACCGTACAGTTGCAGTAGTGTTCACGCTGCCTCCCTCGACGTAAGACCATGCTCAGGGGTTTCATATTCCGAGTCTCAGCCATGGAATCTTGACAAAACTTGCGAAACTGACGCCAGCCCGTTTGCACCTCCGCAACACTACTATCGTATACTATGACAGTAGTGTATAACACCTCGCCCTCGGACTTCAATGCTGAGTCTCTCGTATAATATAGTATGATATTAATAGTGTAATACGACCGGTAGAGTGTAAACGCCGAGCGACGCGTTTATGGAAATATCTGGACGAGTTATTCCGAAAGCCGGTTTTTTCGGTGTTTGCGCCCCCCTTAAGGCTGCTTTTGGAGGTAGTCGGCTCTGAAAAAATCGTCCGAAGGGGGTGTGTTATACACTACTGTCATAGTATACGGTGATAACAACACTATGTACCTGGTGCAGCACCAAGCGTGCACAGTTACAGGTTTTATTCGGTAGGGCTCTCCTTTCGCTTACAGGAGGGTTGTTTGTTGCTCGAGTACGGTACATTTCATTTGGAGGTATTCTCTGAAAAGCTGCCGTTTTTGCTTTTTTTGTTTGCAGGACATTTTTCACCCGAAGAGTACCCGACAGGCCAACATCGATGGCGCGTACTTCGGGACAACCTTCTCGCACCTCTTCCTCCTCGCGCATGCGGAGCTTATCCCATCTAGACCGAACCAGGTGGGGGTTTGTTTTCGATCGGATTGCCAAAAAATAGTGATGTTCTGACTGCAAGCTTTTTTTCGACACTGCTGCAGCTTGATGTGCAATACTTATATCTAATTCAGGCGATATTTGCATTCACGCCGAGTTCTTCTTGACGCGCAGTAATACACTGTAGTGCATACACATACAGTACACATTACATGTGGCGTCAAATGTGGTCGATTGATATTTCTGTGCTTGTTGTCGTGTTGGTGCTTTTGTTACTTTCGTGACTTTCGTGTGGTCATACCGGCCGGGTACGTTTTCTGTTTTAACGCGGAAGTATTGATACTTCGAAGTATATAGCTATCCAAACAGCGCCGAGCAATCTTGCCAACGGTGCCCGACAAGTATATGCACATACATGCTCTATTAATAGTGTCTTCAGTAGAGTAGGGTGGCTTGATCTTGAGACCAGGTGTTGCTGTTGGTGGACCGACTCCCCCCTTCTGTTATCTGGACTCCCTCCAACTTGAAACCGCCGAATTGTCCCTCAGGCGTACGTATCGAGGATATACGGATTTAAGATCCACCAGACGAGTGCGTACCACCGCAACAATAAGGAGGCGGGAGCAAACGGGGAAGCGGGAAGCGCACGAGCATCGCGAAGGAAAAACAGCAAAAAGGATAAAGCACGCCACATCGCGCGTTAGGGTGCGTGGCCAGTTGGACCTTCCAACTCGACTTGCGTAGTGCGACGGCGAATGCTCGGCTTCCTTTGACATGTGGTAGATTGCCGTTGGATCAGGATCTTCGGTTCCCAACTCGATCGGGGTTTTGGGGGCGAGTCGTTTTTTTTGAGCGCGTGGAATTTTGGATGTTTTTTCCTCGTTTGTAGCGTACGTACACTAACTAGCACGAGACGTGTCGCGCCAGATGCGTTGAGTCAGCGCTTCACGGCGTGTTGGCGTGGTTACTCTCAACGGTGTATTGGTACCAGGTATCATACATCCCAGCCTTTTAGATCGCCTGTCGAACGACCTTCGCGGCACACACAGGGTGGGAAATGGTACCGTACGATACAATATCTGTTGATGGGCACGGTGCGAAAACACTGCTACGAATGACAAAACGAACAACGGCGTAACACGTTCGCCGCCCGCGACCCACCGCATGCGCGATTTTCAGTGCATGTGTGCATGTGCCCGCAACTGACGGACGTACTGTACGCCTCTTGCCTCTTGCCCTTCGTCTTGCCATGCTACATACAGTAAGCAATAACCGAGTAAAATGTTGTACGATTAATACTCAATAGGGGATACCGTTGTCGGCTCGGCTCGTTCCAGAGCACTTCATTTGAGAGTTGGTGTTGCCTTCGCTGCTGCTGGTGCGGCAGGCACGCTTTTCATGAGCGCTTCCACATACACTTGTCGCTTTTTAGGGTTCAGGAAGTACTCCTTTAGTCCCATCACTGAAAGCAGGCGAGAGCAAGCGGGTTTCATCAGCATCAGGGGGCGTGGGGGGGTGCGCTGTGTTAGGGTTGTGTTGGCATCGTTGGGCTTGGTTCCACGTTGGTTCCACATTGGTGCCACAGAAGGGAAGCTACCGTGAGTGCTGCTCAAGTAAATTTATGTTTTACATGCTTTTGCTTTAGTCCCCTGTTTCTACAGTATACTTGAGTTGATTTTTTTTAAGTCTTATTGGTTCCGGACGACGAGATGCGAGAGCTGCGCGTTGGTTTATACGGAAGCGGAGAATGTCAACGCACCTTTTCGAATCTGTGCATCTCGTTGTCTCTTCCGCTTCTTGGCCTCTTTCAACTTCTCCATCTGCTCCACGTGCTCCCTGTTCACTCTCCAGTAATCCAGCTCGTTGATCTGGATGTTGCGTTTTCATTTTTGCGGTGATCCACAGCCGGAGACAACAAGTACGGGTCACGGCAGCAAAGTGTTGAGGAGTAATTGTTCCATGCGCGGAGTCTGTCTGGCAGGACTCTTCGCTTTTGATCCCCTTACCTTCCGGTGGGTGTAGCGGTGCTGGTATTTATAGTGTCCACTACACGCTCCGGCGCAAAATTGTAAGAGCACATGCCATGCGACTACTGACTGTGGCCGCCCCGGTGGGCGCTGCTGATGTCGAGTGCACACCCTCTGTGGCTCTTCTCGTGCCCGCTTAGGCTTATCCTAACGAAGGTGTCACTAAGCAGTTGCACCAGACACGAACATGCCGGATAAGGTCTGAATCCAACGGGCGGGCCGGCTTACGGCGCGCGATTCGCATACCCCACCTTACCTTAGTTGGAAAGTCGAAGTTTGGTACTTTGCTGTCAGACTCCATTATAGTACTACGTAAGTCGTAGATATAGACAGCTATAATGGAGTTGTGATACCTTTTGTTTCCACCACTTGGTGCCGAGTATGTTTCGCTGCGTCGATTGCTGGAGTCGGAAGACAGGATAAAGCACTTGAGGAAAGTCTTTGTTCATGATCTGCGGGACGAGATACAATATACGATCGAACAGCGGCAGTGGCAGTCGGGCCCTCCATGGTCAACGGTTACAGCAGCAGTACTGTAGAGCACGGTGACAAGACAGTGAAGCATCACGAACCCACGAGACGGTAATTAGTAATTTATATTCACACGTGTATTCATGCTCACCATGTAGCCATGTTGTATGTAGTCCATCGTACCAAGCCGACGTTGGGTTGCGACATCGATACCTGGTTTTTACAGCTGTTGGTTGTACTTCGTATTGCATTACCCACTATAGATAGCCTACGTTACACGTGACTACAGTAGCTTGGCGCGTAGGTCGTTCGCTTCGGAATGTCACTTTTCTTGCGTGAAAAATGTTCGAAGTGATCTACCATGGTACTGTACCAAAGTAGTTCGTGGCCAGGGGAGGAGCCCGGAGATCAACGCGACCTGGTGAGATTAATCGAACCCGAAAATGTATGTTGAATATTCTATTGGTTGTATATATTTTTAAGAATAGCACCACCATATCGACAAACGTTTACTTTTGGGAACAATGCGCTGTTTGTGTCACTCCGCGCACAGTCTATCGCCAACACGTCTTTCGTTGACCGCCACAACAACAAAACACATCTCTCTAAAGGACAAGCATGGTGACTGAAGTGACTGAACAAGTCGGTGTGCAACGCATGATTAATAATAGCACTAGGAGTACACTAGGAGTACGGCTACAGTCACGTCACTACGAAGGCTACAGTATTAGTAGTGATATACTGCTATAAAACCAACACTATCATTCTCTAGATCAAGGTCTATGTCGCATTTACGTCGAGACGGCTATATCATTGTCCCCGTCTTGAGCTCTTCCAAAGGATCGGATCGTTTGCATCACAGAATGCATACGACCTCGCGGAAGATATCAGGTATTATACCAAAGTCCCTTCACCTTCCACACCTCTACACTTCATCACTTAATTTGTCATCGCATAAAACTGATACGAGTATAATACAACGACGCGCCGTAGATTTCCGCACATACACCCGATAACACTCATGGCCCAGTGACTATTATAACAGCTCAAGTTTTAGACGCTGCGCCATCTTGTACCTCGAAACTGGAGAATGGAAGCCTCCCGTGGTCGTCCAGGTGTAACTGACTCAAGGCGCTCTGCACGTTATTGGACACGTTTGAGATGTGGAGGACCTGCCGAGAACATATTTGGTGTATGGCACAGGAGGGGTTGTTGCTTGACGAGACATGGGTCGATGTGTTCGCTTCACTGTGCCCCTGAAGCCTGAAGCAGGTATTCTTAAAACAAGACGCATCCGCTCAACATGTCCAAGAACATGACGCCAGCCAAGCAGAGAGGGGGAACTGGAACTGTCAGCAACGTGTTTCTTCCTACAACTACAGTACTGCTGTACGCACTGCATGCATTCAATATATAGCTGATCGTACAGTAGTAACTATAGAAATCCATGTCATCCAACCTTAAATATTAATACCTGAGGGGCAGCGAGGCAACGCATATCGTTGGCACTTCACTGCAGTGCATTTAGTTAGATACCTGCCCCCCTCCCGAGGGACCCTTGCCTTGATGAAGTGGTGAAGCTCTTCCATTTCCATGAGCCCAGAACGGTCCTTATCGTACACCATGAAGCAAAATTTGAGCATATCCGTAACGCACAGACAGCAGAACGTGCAAACCGCCTGGACGAATTCGCTGAGTCGTGCCCATCGTGAGGGACAAAAAAAGCAAGCAAGGCGGTCAGTCGTGAAAGTAGCTGTCTGTATATATAACACGGAATGTTGTTGTTGTTGTTGTTGTTGTTGTTGTTGTTGTTGTTGTTGTTGTTGTTGTTGTTGTTGTTGTTGTTGTTGTTGTTTAGGTTGTTGGTTACATTACAGTAGATATACTTCTCGATTGATTCATCAACAAAATAGAACGACGGCCAGCCGTCGATTCGGTAAATAGTTGCCGAGATATATTGGACGATCGCGTCCTCCATTGGGCCAGGGATCTAACATAAAAAAGTGCCACAGGCTGGTTCAGGCAAGAAACCCCAAATCCTTCAGAGTCCAATGTCCGCGCCGTTTTTGAGAGTAAGACCCTTAAACTTTGCACGTGCTTAATGTTTAATGTTTTTTTCGCCAGATATTTCGGTTTTTGTTTTTTTGGGGAACTTTGGATCTTAACCCTTTTACCAAAAATTATCCCACACTATTTCCAAGTAGATTTGTCCCCAAAAACCGTTTCCGGCTCTAAAGGATTTAAGGGATCCCAAATTTCCGGTGGAAAAAAAAAAAAAAAAATCGTCAAGCGTTCGGCAGGGGTACATTGAACACGTGCATTTTTTCAGGGTCGATTTCTCAAAAACGGCGGGGACATTTGGACCTTTGTGCGGTAAACGTGCAAAATTACGTCTTCGCCTGGTATTTACTTGGTTTCAGTGTAGATTCGATTTTGGGCGTTAAATATGACTTAATTTTGGGGGTCCTACGCAGTCAGTCCTTCGAATATTAGCGTAAAACTTTGTGCAAACATGCTTTGGAGCACCTGGAAAGCGGCTCGTCCAGAAAAAAATGGTATTTTTTTTTGTTCTTCCTACGGAAATACCTTACTGTTGTTGACCTCTTTGAAGGTCTGTGATTGGTCCGGACACATTTTTGGCGGTATCGCCAGTCCTAGGTCCTTAACAAAACTGGCTGTGTCACCCTCTTCCAGTATTCATGGTGGTCAGTATGATACCAAAATATGTGACTTCGAGTAGATATTGCGATCGGCATTCGTGGCTGACAAATTGGGGTTTCTTGCCTGAACCAGCGTGTACAGTAGTATGTGTCCCTCCTTTTTCCAGCCATTAATAGTGCCAACATGCAAAACTCACCCAAACTCAAGGGTCTCTTCATCCTCAGGATCCACGAGCGAAAATATGGCATTCCCGAATTCGTTCCGTTCCTCCCGGATTATGCCTTGGAAAAATGCTTCCCTGCTGATCAGCCCTTCGCGTCTGCGTCACTCAACGCGGAATCGAAAGTTGGACGAACTGGCCTGAAAAAAACTACCAGTACAGTAACTACGTATTATACGTACGCTCCAGAAATGTCTTCTTGTCGGTGTGTTTTTCCAGAGATTTTTTTATTTTTAAATGACCATGAGAGCAGGAAAACTGCGGGCACCAAATACTTTTATCTCTCAGCGGCGAGCGTGGCTCAATCCGCGTCGTGTGACCTATATATACATTGTGAAGGCTAGGCAATACACCTGCACTTAGAAATAGAGCGGACGGCAGTGGGCCGGGCTGCTGGTAGAGGCAGTGGTAGAGTACGGTATGGAGCAGTCTAGGCCTGATCCGTGTGTTTTCCGTGTGGTTGTTGGCGGCAAGGTATAACTGATTATGGCCGTTCATGTAGATGTCATCGTCATTGCAAGTTCGGACGACACGTGCAAATATTTTCATGCCAGCGCCCTGACTTGAGCCTGACAATGCCTCCCGTGGGGCGCCCTTCGAAAGCCAGGACCTAAGAACAGCCAACAACAGCCCCGCAGGGGGAAACCCGGACATCTCGAACGCTGTCCGTGCTGTGCCGCGCCATTTCCACAACTCCATCGACAGGCACTGGAAAGTAGTTCTGAAGATTATGGCATACCTTCGCAAATATGCTTATTTTGTTCTTTATCCACTGAGCCACTCAGTCAGCGCTGGCTACTCTATCTTTTATAGACGAACACACCTGCTTCTACATACGTAGACGCGTGCCAAAATGTTATTAGTGGTTGCTCGTTGCTCCGCAGTACGCACGCCGCACGGTGACAACATCAACATCGCACACATAGGACAGATCAATGACATCGATTTCCTCTTCATGGTCTAGAAGAAGAGCTCTCAGGGCACATAGTTTCCTGATTTGTAAGATCTGCTCGTAGCTCATGTTGCCGGGTGGGAGCCGTATCATCTATCTGCATGGTCTACTGTAGGACATGTTTCCTGGGTTGGATCTACACTACGTATACAGATCCTCGCGCAACATCTCCCAGCGGCAGGTTAGGGACTAGATGGTCCAGATCGGGACATGTCCGATGTGTGCAACGTTGCAATTGATTTCACGTCGTACGTATTATAGGTACTGCAAAAAATAGAAGAATGCAAGAGCCGCGACATCCGAGGTGGCAATGGACACTCACTTGATATCAAATTGCTTGAAGATTTCCCAAAACACTTCAATGTTCTCCTTCTTGACTGTACGAGTACAACACGGTCGGCGGGGCGCATGCGGTTAGGCTTGCGGTTAACCTTGCGCGTTTCACTGTTGTGTTCATGCCAATCATACAGATCATACAAAAAGACATGCCGTGAAAAAATCTGGCGCGGTTAATTACATGTTCGCTTGACAGCTTATTTGGATACTGCTCCCTGGTACGAGTATGGATCATGACTCAGTCTGGGTCGCGACAACGAGTATGGTAATGAAGCGCATGTTTCGGCTCACGCATGAAAAGCTCCTTGCATCGCAGAATTCTGTCCCCAGAAGGAGGTGGTGGGCCAGTGGGGGCATTACCCATGCCAATCGTCGTGGTTCATCGCTGTAGGTGCCCACTGTCTCACGGCACAGGATGAGGTCGAGTCTGGGACTACACCACTTGGTCGAATGTATGCTCGTACAAACTATCGTACATATCCAATATACCAAGGATGCCAGGATTCCGTACTGCTGTGCACGGAAAATATGAAACCGTCAATCCATCAAATAAGTCGTACCAGGTATCATTTTTATAACTAAAACAAAATAAGCCAGCTGTGAATTCTCCCGATCTTGTATCTTTGATCTGGTACGGGGTACGTACCTTGTCGTACACGGTACCGGCCGAGAAAGACCGGCCGGTATCAGGTGTTTGTGCAGTCGGGTTGCCTGTTTTTGCTTGTTGCTTTGAGTCACATTGTTGCCATGGAGAGCAAATCAAGCGGCAGGGCGGGCTGCGCAGACGATGCTGACGGTGAGTCTCGACGATGCAGTCAGTTCACACTACCTCCCTTGACTGAGGCTCTGCGATCCGTCTTTCTTTGCTGTCGTTTTTTACGCATATGACCCTATACAAATATATGCTATAATGCGATACATACATGTTGATTCTTCGTATTGACGATAGGATTGCGATTCTTCGAATTGTTCGATTTGTTGTGTGCAGGAATCGGTCGAAAAGGGGAGAGGGACGACGAGGAAGATGATTATGATGATGATGGTGTTACCTTTGTCGGCTCGTCATCTCTTCCGACCGCTGATCAAAAGTTGAACAGCCAAGGGTTGCACTTGAACACAAGACTAGCGAGAAAAGACATCGGGCGAGACCGAGAACCTCAGCACGAGAACGCAGATGGATGCCAGAGGCAAATTGCTCCCGTCACAGTGAGTTGATCTATTAATACATACAGGACGTAGTACTCTGTATTCGAGTGTTCGAGGCCGATACTGTATACCAGAGTAAACCGAATATCTTCGCAATAATGATCATGGGAGATCTACGATACCTGGTATTATAGTATACCTGGGACTTGGTACAGCAGTAGTATGCTGGTGTACCTACTGTACGTACTCTGTACACTGGTGTACTGTACTACTACTGTATACTATTAATAGTAGCGTGCTACGATAGGGGTGACACTTTTGGCCATTTTTGTTCCTGACTAAAGGGGCTCCTTCACTGAAGAACTACTACTATTGTACCCACTCTCTCTAGTATTTTACTTTTATGTTTCTTGTACACCTACCGTAGAAGTATTAATAGTAGTAGTAGTAGTAGTAGTAGTAGTAGTAGTAGTAGGTCATGGGGTTGTTAATCGGGTTGCCCGTTCGGTTTTTCCCAAAGCCAGGTTTCCGGCGAGGTAGAGAGCTCGTCAAATGACGAGCCTCAGAAATAACACGGTGCACCCCTACCGCTGTTAAACCGTACCTGCTTCATTGACGCCCACATTCATCACATACTTGAAAATCGGGCAGGTTGTGTTCGATCTGCCGGATGGCAGCCAAGCAGATCAGAAGGTGAGCCATGCTGAATGCCTTGTTTTCTTCAACCAATAATGTCGACCAAGGATTTTCAATAAGAAACTGACCAATCAGAAAACTGCGGGCACGTGGGGGGGGGTACATTGTTTAATTGCACGCAAATTCAGGAAACAAGAACTACGAGTACCAGGTACCAGATATTGATTAATTTAATAGCATTATGAGTATTCCTGGTGCTACAGTAGTGGTGCAGAGTAGTAGTACCTTGTATCATACTGTTGCCTCGCGGAAAAGTAGGAACACCAGTTTGGCTTGTTTTGCAGCACTGGAAAAATGTGGAAAGCCCGCCTGGTGAAACATGTTTGACCCGTTGGTGCACAAAAACAGCTTTCATCCTGTTGGCCGTGAAGTATTCACATACTACGAGTGCATGCCGAGCTGTACACCGGCATATGATATGTTACATTCCACTCCTTTCTTGGCGCCTTTGACACAGTTTCAGCTTGGGCAAACTGTGGAAGTGCTCAAGAGCTACGTCGAATCTGAATTTGGTATACCCATGTCTTGTCAGGTATGTCCCACAACAAATTAGAATACCAAACCTTGTTGGCAACATAGCCGCCAAACGCTTTCTCTAAAGCATAGTATATGCTACTGTTGGTCGAAACGCTTACATTTTCAGATAAACCCTTGCTACTGCAATACTGTTATTATTAATATGTACCAAGTATCATATTCTTGGCGAGCCCATATTATTGCAAGAGCATATGGACACAACCTCACGACTATGGCCACCGCATGCGTGTCCAATCCCGTCGACACATGTGTCTACATCTTCCGCAGGAGCTGTACCTGGGGTCAACGTTGATGATGGACCCGATGTCTTTGCTGGACTACCCAGGGGTTGACGGTACAGGAGATGTCTTCATAGTAGTTGAAGGAGATATGGCCGAAGAAGCAAAAAAGTAGAAAACTCAGCACCGCGGCGGCGCACGTAAAATGTCTTATTTTCAGGAGTATACGGTGTACCTGATACACCTCTCCCATTATGCCACAAGAAAAAAACACCGTAGTACCTGACCTGACGTATAGACGCCGGGTAGGACTGCACTACACGTCTTTGGCGTAGACGAGCCAGCCAGGCTTTAAACGGCATTGTTAACACTACGAACTTGCTCCTTCCCTGCAACTTGTGGCAAACCTGCCTGCTCAAGGCTGCCTCTCAACCATGTGCTTATTGCGACAACGGTCGACGGTCTCTGCGGAACCATGCCGCTCGTTTAAGCGGCCAATATCGCGCCCTCACGTGGCCAATGACGTTTGCAACTGGGAGTGGGCCCCACACGTGAGAGTCGAAGCTCGCATCTCGGTTGTCTCCTAGCACAAGCACGTGCTCGTCGGGAACAACTACAGTACTCAATGAATAGCTGGCCCTAGAGGCACCCCGGTGTCCTTCGCTATCGCCATCGCTATCTTGCCCCCGATTCTCACGATTAGGTAATACCGTGTGATGGGATCGCCCCGGTGTGGACGCTCTAGGGAAGGAGCGTGCCGGTTGCCCGTTGATGTAGAGTATGCCTTTTCGAATCGCCACGCGGTCGCCTGCCACAGCGACTACGCGCTGGTACAACGGTAGATCGAACGGGATCGAACGGCATAACAAAATCGGGCGGGGCACTTTTCAATTGCGCAAGCACCAATTCGTGGACGTTGGTTGTGGGCCGGTCGACGCCCATTGCTAAAAACGTAAAAAGCAGGCGAATTTGGGCATGTAGGTGAACATGAAGTTCGTTATAAGCTATTTATTTGTACTTCGAAGTATTGCTTCACAAGAGCCGGATTCCACCGTTAGCTTGTGCCATGCAACGTGCAAACATTCACAGGCTGATTGATCTTGGTTTAGAAAATATATAGGTGTTGATCCTGAAATACTGCTGTGCAATGTTCACGCGTTCACCTTTGTGAAGTCCAATGCCTTGTTAAGAGGGCTAAGCTGATGCTGGCGTCGCCTTTCCCATGCACGTTTCCATCGTGGCAAATCCTCCTTGCCGCACCCAGCTAGATTTGATTCATCTGCTAGTAGCTCAGTGAAGAGAGACCTGCGGGCGTAATCGCAGGAGGTTGTCCGATTCTTGCGTGACTGCTGGCAATTACCTCTGCGAATGAACCCTCGCGAGGAAACAGTTCGATGCTTGAGTTCTTGCCCGCATGATGTTGGGCATGTTATACGGTAGTAGTCGCCACTGCAGAAAAAAAATAGGCGAAAGCTAAGCGACATCCTTTCTTGAAGAAACATGAAAAACGCCAGCATTACATATATACAGAACCACTGCAGTAGAACCACGCGCGTGCGCCGTCCAGCAAGAGGTATCTCGGGCTCGATTGCAAGGCTACCACGCGCAAGACCTCACCTTCCAAAGGCTTGCGTGCTCGCGAACGCCTGCTAGAGGTATGGCTGCGCGGTTACTGTGCTGTCAACAGTGCCCGAAAGGATTATCTCATATGCTGGTACACACGCCACCCCTCAGCAGATAAAGCCAATGCTTTGCTTCCTTGGCTCCTTCGCAAGGGTCACCACATCTGGCACACACACTACTATTTACGCAAACTCAGATTCGGATAACCTTTGCAGTAGGAGAGTAACCACGAATCCATCAACAGCGCAGTCACGCAAAAAAAAAAACTGTAGAGATATGTACAGCCAGGAATGCCAAGCCTCGCAGGAAACTTGGCCCCGCTCAATCGCGGGTTCACCGGAGCATCAGCAAGCGTGGTGAGCGGGCACGATGCACAGAAACACCAGGGTAGCTGTAGTGTGTTTCACTGCACTACTATTGTGGGGTCACCTGCAAGCTTCGGGGGGTCTAAACACCACGATGTCATTCCGGCGTAAGCCTAGACCCGCTGGACGGCCTGACAGCTTCTTGGAAAATATAGATGCCTGCGAAACGAAAACAAATGTGTTGAGGCCGTGCGGTAAGCGACAGACGAACCTTCGCCAAGCGCGCCTGCAGGCTGCATGGCAAGCCTGTAACACCGCGTGCATCACGCTTATCACCTCGCGCATGAATTAGCAATCAACAGAGCTCACACCAAGCACAAATTCAGTTGACTCCGGCACTGTTGTGCGCTCGCAATACACTGTACCTCCCGTTATCGCCAACGTGACCACCCGAGCTGCAAAGAGTAGGTAGCAACTGAAATATTCTCCTTTGGTTCGGCTGGGCATCCCTCACCTTATCAACCAGTAAGCGGTCTCCAACGGCCAATGCAGGCTGCATGGAGTTGGACACGATCTGGTCGAGGGAAGGGTTGACAAAGATAAAATGCTTACTGTGAGGCACAGCAGGCACGGCAGTAAAACAACTGGGGCAACAACCTTCGCAAGCATAGACTAAGAGTGGCAATAGCTGGTGAGCCTCGGGTGAGCAGACGTTTTACAATTTGTCGCAATTCCCCTTGAATTTTGACAGTTCCGTATTTAAGTGTTGTATTGTATGTTGTATGTGTGTGTTCTTTACATTAAACCGTTCTTCTACTCGTCGACATCCAGCATACCCATTGTCCGTGTTGATTCTTCACCCTACGAAGGAGGAACATGCTCTGTGGTCACAAGCTACGACACAGAGATAATGCATTACAATAATGCATTGTCCAACGCACTGTCATGCCATCGTCCTGGGTACGACAAGTATGCTGTGCATAAACCTGAAATACGTGAGCCAATGACCGACAAACAAATCAGTAGGGAGGCACGGGTCATTGCGGGTGAGGCGTTCCGTAACTTCGACGCAATCAAGGGAATTTATACGTACGGTTCGTACCGTAGCGCGTCCAAGTTTTGCCGCTTGGGCAGAGACAATGCAGTTTTTGTCTGGCGTCTAGAGCCATTCCTAGGCGTTAACATGTCATAAATACAACCCACCATCGTTCCTATCTGTGAAACCCTCATTTACGCTTCTGTCATATTACTCTTATTGATGATGATATACATCAATATATAGAATAAGCACGTCCAACGAACGTGTCTGAAGTACTACGCAGCTCGCAAAGTTGAGTTTCAACCATTCAATCGGTCGTACTCACAGATGACGTTTTTCAATTTTTTATCGTACGTATCTCGTACCTGGTACGTTGGCAACAGAGTGTCGCGGCGCGCGAATAACATGATACTCAATCGTAGTATGATTAAACTCTAATTCCAAGTAATACGAGCCATGCATCGAACAAAAACATTATAGTTCGCTCATCACCATCCTTTGATCGACGACAACAAGTCTTGTTACCGCACACAGGAACAGCGCAGCTGTTAGTGACCTTGCTTCGCGGAAGTGATCACCAACGAGTCGTGCTCTAATCCACTCCAACGCCATGCCGCTGCTGTACTGCGCCTGAGAGACACCTGAGACCTGAGACCTGAGAGTCAATGAGGATGACAGATTTTCGGTGCACTAGTCATCCTCATTGATGCGGCGCAATGACTAGAAAACTTTGGTTTTGTAAGAAAAAGAAAGGCATGTTGGTTCTTCGAGCGATCACCTCGATTGGCACCTGGCACCCTTCCCGATCAAAAGGATAAGAGGCATGAGCACCGGTGGGTTTACAGAGGATGACCAACTCAGGATTGCTGAAGAGGTTGCAGGTCGGGTAGGTGCTAAGCGAGTTGGCCTTGGGTTTGGTGGTGGAGGGCGTGTTTCAGAGACACCTAAAGCAAGCACCCAGAGCTCAGCCTGGTTCGAACAGGCCCAATCTGCGACAACAGCTGAACAGCAGCAGTCTTTTGTTGGGGATGGAAATCAGGATACAACCGAAGGTGCCTTCCCATGGGACGGAGGCCAGAGGGGAAAATCCGGGGGTGCCGGTCGAAAGAAGGATGGGGGAGTTGGCAACTCTCCGGCTCGAGCAGCCGATAGCGATCGTCCAACTGTGCGCGAGTTTCCCATGGTCAGGGACAGGGATATAGAACGGAGCGAGGCAGGGCGTCACGGGAAGAGGAGAGGGAGGAGCAGGAGCAAGAGCAGGGGCCGGGGCACTAGCCGCAGCCGGAGCAGAGACCGAAACAGGGGGAAGAAAAGCCGGAGAGGCCGGAGCAGGAGCAGGAGCAGGAGCAGGAGCAGGAGCAGGAGGAGCAGGAGCAGGAGGAGGAGGAGGAGGCGAGAGGAGGAGACGGAGGGGATCCCGTTCTTGGATCACGTGATCAGGCACAAGGTGGGCAAGATACGAGAAGCAAAGGTAGGTGCATACCAGGTACCAGTTACCCTCCATCATCGTCGCCGATGAGTGAGTCCTCTTTCGGATCCGAGGAGAGTAGCAAACAAGAAGCCGTGCACGGGCTGCTGTAAAGCCACGCCGTCATTCTGTACAGACAGACAGCCATGAAGTGCCCTGTCTGTGCCGATTCGATGATTCGACGTATTTTCCGGGGCTACTCGCTTGAGGAGATCTACCCCCCCCAAACCTGGCTTTGACAACCCGATGGCGAAACCCATGGCCTCCTCCTAAGGTATCTTCTGACGAAAAATATTGCAAACAAAAAGAGGATCGCGATCTTGGGGTAGTTTTGTCAGTTAAGGAGCACCGTCAGTCAGAAACAAAATCGCCAAAAAGTGCTGCGAGTACTACTGTACCCCTATCGTATTAACAGCACGCGTCGAGGGTGGATTTGTAACCGTCGTCAACTATGTGCGTTCCTGGAAAGCAGAAAAAAAATCGAACCCAGGATGGAAGTAGATATTCATATTGTAGTAGCTTTTGGGAGATAATAATCGGGTGGTCGGACCGGACACGGAGATTCTCGGGCACGCGAGGCTGGAAATGAGAGCGCCCCTATTGTTTCGGCACCGTTTTAGAAACTCGCTTCACTCGCGACAGTCTGACATGTTTGCCTCGACCAGGCACACATACAGTACGCCTATACCAGCTACATCAAGGGCGCACGCGATATGAGTTGGGGAGGAAAGGTCTCGTACGCACATCACATCATCACCAATCAGCGTCTGCTCGATGGTTCAGTGAGTGACAGGAGGTGTGGTGATGCCATCTCCCATCTATGATACTCTTCGTAGAATCTAGAAGTCTACCCCAGCAGTAGTAATGTTAGGTTGCTATTGTTATAAGGCTTAGTTTGGCTAGGCGATTGGTTAACCTTTTACCAGTAGTCCAACAGACTAATACCTTAGCAAATG
>JAYJME010001469.1:0-16353 GCA_036873775.1 Costaria costata
AAGTCAGTCCTATAAAAAAAACAGTCGCACGGGTTTTTCATGGCACCGGCGAGGCGGTGCCAAGTCGGAACGCCTCCTCGTGGTTAGTTGCCAGTTTTGACGACTTTGAACTCCCATACCACGCGCCACGGACCTCAGCCGGGGCCCAGACTTGAGCCGTGTGTACACATCGACGCGCTGCGTTTATCGCCGCCCAGAGCACGAGAAAAGACCCGCAGGCGTAAGAGAAACAAATGCCGAAGGCCCCCGAAAGTCAAGTTTGCACATATACATAACACATTATGTAGACCCAGATGTATTCTGCACAGTAATACGAAATGAAACTGAACGTGTAGAAACAGTTGGTTGCGTATGATTGCGACTTGATGTGTGGTAGATATGATCCTATATCTCCCTCCTCAGTAGTACGTCGTAGTGTGTTATTGGCGACTGGTGTAGGGACCTCACTGTGCTGGGCGTCTAGACGTCTAGACTACTGTTTGTTGAGTCAGAGGAACAGAAAGATGTCGAGATTCCGAGGGCTTTTATACACATGCTAGGTGATTGCGGACTGGTGCTGGTCCATCTCTTTAAACGTTCTGGCGTATTTTTCATACTCTATATACTAGCCGATATATTATACGCACTGCGACAGATACAGTTCAGCTCCTAAATACTGTACATTCCTATGTTATACAGAGTATACCTAAGCCCCGTGCATACAAATACAGAGTACAGGCGTAGTGGGGGTCTAAGCTTAACAACCATGGGCTTCGTACGGATAAACAATATTAATAGTAAACATGCATGGCGCCAGGTTACCGTTGGGTACCTGTAATGGTTGGTTTTTGCGGCAAGTTTGTTTTGGCCAATGTATTTGGGGATGGTGGCGGCTTGAATATCGGTTTGCTAAGCAAGCTAGCTGTGCGACGGAGACCATGATCAGCAAAAACATCGGGAGGGCCGGACGATGCAAGCCCGCCTAGCTTTGTCGTGGTGAGCTTGTTCGCGTCGTGTTTTTACCGCTGCCTGCGCACAGCAGAGGCTGTACCAATCGCAATACACGACAAAGACGACGATATACGATCAGTATCAATTGATGACACTTGGTTAGCCACCACCAAACGGGCACCATTTCCGATGAAAGTTCTCGTAGCTAAGCCGGCGGCAACACCAGTAGCGTCTCCCTCATGAGGGGGGGACGATGAGGGCCCCTTTCCCGTGGTAGTGGTGAGACTATCCGGTTCATTTTAGCGTGGCGGCGGCACAGGATAACGACGGCGAATAATAACGAGGCAATCGACTGTTAAACCGTTATTAACAGTGTACATAAAGAGAGCACACACCGCCACTACTGCTATCCCACCACGACTACTTATGTTAAAAACTTAGGCACCATAAGAACGGCAGACAGGCTGAGCTTCACGAAGAAAATTATGCAATTCAGATATGTGGACTAGACAAAATATTCGGAACAGGTCGGCCGTCTGGCTCCCTTGGTGACCTGTGCTGTCTGCAGCCCAAGCCGAGGTTCGTTGTATTTCGTGGTCTATTCGGGCGATTGTGTTGACAGGTATGAGGTCCCCTGGTGGACAGTCTCGGCATCGGTTTGGCCGCCTGTTCATATCCTGCCATTTATAATGTATAGGTGAACTTGAAGCCAAAAATAGTTGATAGGGAAGTTGAGTAGCCGGCTATAAGTGTATGTAAAAGTACTGGGGTGGAGACACAGAGTGTCCCCTGCAGGTCTGCCTATTAAGCTAGTCCTTGGTGTTACTCACTTTCTTCCAGAGCTTCAGACGTAGTAGAGATACAGAACTTTATTATTATTCCTGGAGTCTAGATGACATCTGATGAAGAGGGGCTCTCGCCCCTCTAAATTCAGGTTGATCCCTAGTACAAAACGCCAGCCAAACAATACCAAAACGGACCAAATGCCTATTTCTGAGGTAATTACCGGCATTTCAAGATCGTACCATAACACTAGCCCACCCTGATGAGCCACATATGCAGAAATATGGGAAGTTCGGGGAAATCCCAGTTCCACTATCTAGAACATGAGTCGAAGATGCGGCTCCTCAAAACCCACTCCGACACCTTTGAACGGCCTGGTTATGAAGCCAGGAAAAACGCGAAGAAAAGTGATTGAAGGAAACGCAGACAGTGTAATAAGGCAAACCATCCTTAAAACCCTCCTACGTACCGCCAGCGTGGCACCTACGCCTTCTGAGACTTTTGTGGGTATGTACGATGGGGCGTAGGCCAATCACAGGGGGGTCTAGAAAGCCTTTTCCGGAGTGCAATATACCGTGTACCTACAGTATAGATAGCTCAAAAGGCGTAGGAATACCTATTTTTAGCTTTTGCCCAAATCAATACAGCAAAACCAAATAAAATCGTACCCGGTATATATTATGTAATACTGGTATATGATACGATAAGACAGATATGAACATGGCAACAAGTTGACATATATTCGATTGGAACGTACCGGTACGGAAGCGTATTCATCGGCTCAGCGGATATTTTATCATGTTCTGGGGGCAAAAACGAAAAACGAGGATGATGTCGCATTTAATACAAGGTGCCTCTTCGGGATGTGGTCTATTTGAAATCCCGGTGGTGTCGCAAGTTGAAAAGGGGGACACAGGCGCCCTATGGATACAGATAGATATACCTGATATGAGCCTAGGTGGGGCTCGCTGCTACTGCTATTGTACGCTGCTGTTGGGCTACTGTGAACTGAGCGGGTGCTTTAGAAATGCAGACGACAAGTGGGTGGAAATGGTCCAGATTGCGTGCAGGATGGCGCAGACCCCACACACGCGCATACACACGCACACACAGAAGCGCACCGTTTGGCTGTTACAAACGGAAGACCTTGATGTACGACTGCTGTTATACCATAGCCGCCACAATCTCTAAAGTTTGGGGGTGGTGTGGTATACAGACACAGAACAGCAACAACGGCAGACAGTACGGCAGCGAACATAAAAGAAAAACGATCACAAATACACTGAAATTACGCCGCTCTTCTTGAGACTGTTGTTGTTGTATCATATGTTCCTGATTCCTATGAATACTGCTGTCAGATCCTACTGCAAGATGGCTTGCACACGAAGCACCATGTTCGTGGCTGTTACAAAGGGAAACGCTTCAAGCGTGGCTGCTGTTGTATTGTGTGGCTGCCGCGGAGTAAAGAGTATTTGAGGGCTGCTGTGGCACAGGTACAGCAGCAGATCGAAAAACAACGAGGTGAGGAAATCACTTGATGAGAGGTACAGTAGGTGCCATGGATCCATGTGTACGACGTGCTTGCATCACACTAGTCACGGTGCAGACACAAATATATGTGTATGCCGCAATACCATGTGCCATCCAACGACATGTGCGTGCGATGGTTCTATGGGTCATGCGGTCGTTCCATGTGCCGTGCGCTCCATGTATGTGCCGTGCTCTTATGTGAACATATTGCCAGGACGCTGCGAAAATGGGTTTCTATTGGCCCTGTGTGGCGGTGGCAACACAGAGTGCCACCCCGTTATTACGTAGTAATTACTTGCCAGTTTTTACAACTTTGAACCCCGAGAGCACGTACGTGCCACGGACCTCTGCCGGGGCCCAACGTTGAGCCGTGTGCACGCGCTGGCCCGCTGCGTGCCCCGCGGCCAAGAGCACGAGAAAAGACACACGGGAGCCAGAGAAATCCGTGAAAATATCCATCAAAAGTCCATTTTTTGGTACACAGGCATATATACCAGATATTCTTCCTTTCTGTATGTATGTTTCTTTCTCCGTGTTTCACTCTTTTATTAACTGTAACGGTTTTCGTGATTGCCGTGCCCAGTACGAGGACACGGCATGGCATGAGCTTCACTTGGACCACTTAAAAACATTCCCAGTGACAGAAAGAAGCAGAAAACCAAGGGAAAAACCTTCTTACTGCTGTGTCGTAGTTGTGTGGCGACATAATAATATACGAGCTGGTTCAAGCTAAAACTGCGGAAATTATCTCCCACACGAAATGCCGATTGCAGCAGTATTTACTCGAATATGTCGTATATTTGGTACCATACTGACCCCCATTGACAGTGGAAGACCGTGGCATGGCCAGGTTTTGTGCTGTGGCGCTAGCGGCGGAAATAAATGTATCCCGGTCAGCCACAGGTATTACGATCAAGGTGGCGACACGAGGTATTCCATGCGAGTTTGCCTATACGAGCGCGTCGCGTTGCCACTCACGTGTGTTGATTGTTCAGAGAGGTAGAAGAAGCAAACCTTTATTCCTTCCCGTCACGATGAGACTGAAGAGAGGTCTCGTTGCCTCGCCCTGTAAACCCCTGTTTTCCTATCCAGACATGCCTCCCAAGTAATACGAATACGATCCCGTAGGTAAGTACCTGCGTAATTACCGTCTAACAAAGCAGTACCATAACACCTGACCGGCCGCCAAGACAAGCGTGTCAGAGCATGTGCTAACGCTCAGCCCATCCCCGTCTAATCGCGCGTAAATACACTAATACGGGGGGAAGATAGCAACCAGAACCTAATGTGGTCTGTTATAATACGTTGTTATAATATGTACCTGGTAGATGTTATTTTGGGTCCATATTTTTAGTTTTGATCACTATGGCCCCCCGTCATAACATTACATTATGGGCCAGCCAACAAGAAACACCTAGTCCGAGCAAGGCTTGAAACCTTATCCGTATTTTTGCACCAGCCTTGAGCAACCTTGAACATATAGACTGTTGTATAGGGATCAGTGTGGCGCTTGCCGCTGAGCAAGATTTCTCAATCCAAATTTCTTAGCGCCCCCAAAACAAGTGAGCCTGACGTTCTTATTGGGTTCTGTCTTTTTGGCGGACTTGTACTATATGGGGGAAATTAGTAATGATTTCCTAAGATGGTGCGTAAAAATAGGGACGTGTATGTTTTTTTGGGTCCAGTCGTGGAGTCTGATTACTATAATTCTCCGTATTAATATGATGGCGTTCTTCTCCATCGCGTGTCAACTCCTGCCGTGCTTACGTCGACCAAATGGGTTGACCAGGACGCGGCCAAAGCAGGGGCCAACGACGACCTGAACCCCCGCTATGAAGATGCTCCGTTCGGGATTTTCGTTCGCTTCGGTGGCGGGAGGGGGGGGATGTGGTTCCGGTACAAAGGCCATGTGAGAGCGTCAGAGCGGAAGTAGAAGCGCTCACTACCCCCTGCTTGAGGGTGCCCGTAGCGTGCATCTTGGCGTGATCCATCTGCAAATCTTGGCCTGGTATAATAGCCGTAAATACCGCCTCGTGTAGAAGATTGTGTTATTTTCCACCTTCATGGAAGCACCCGCGCGACAAACTGAAAGCGTCGAAATATCAGAGTGAAGTACTGTAGGCGTTGTCTCTCGAGTCTAGGTATTACATGTGAGCGGTACACCGCGTCCCATTTTTGATAATGCTGGCAGGGAAAAAGACGTGCCCCCGACATCGAGGTCGCCGTGGAGCTGACTTACGAGGAGGCTTTCTTCGGGAAAACGGTAAACGTAACCGTCGTCCGCGAGCGGTTGTGTGACACCTGCCAAGGCACTGGCAGCGCTAAGCCTGAGGAAATGCCAACGGTGAGCCGCCGCCGCCGCCGCCTTCGTGGTGCATGCCCCGCCAGCGCGCATTCGTGCACTAATCCGGCCCGTAGCATCGAACCGGAGCTTCACAGGGCGCCCTCTTCTGGGTAGAGGTGCACGGCATTAACCCTTCTACCACTGCAAAATTTACCCCACGCTAATTCCTAACAGCTTGTCTCCGAAAACGGGGGTGCAGCTCTAAGAGGATTAAATTTACTCTTTTTTTTATTCTTTAAGGATATTTGATTTTCTATTTTGCACATGTTGCAGCTCTTCGCTGTGCCGTTCTCAACGCAACCCTCCGCGTGGGGGGCGAAGGAAAAATCTGGCCCTTCCGCCGCCATTATGTCGCTTGTCTGGGTACAGAGGTATTGTATTAATAGGATCAATCAGCGTTGCAGCGCCCAATGGGGGGGGGACTGATGCTGCGCCCGCCCTCGGCCTTAGCTCGCTAGTTAAACAGTAGGGCTGTGGGTTGGCTGGAGTTCACAGCTGTATTACCAGGTAGTAATTATTTATAGTTGGGTGGCCAAGTAAGGCAACTACAGTTTAGTAGGCAGCTCCTTTTAAGGGTGGAATATGAGGTCCGTTATATACGGACGTCCCTTGTCAGAGTTGATGCCGATCCTTTACAGTCAATACTGGGAAAAATCGGTGTGCAGGAGGTTGATGTCCCTTATATACCGTGTTCCCTTATCTCGGGGTCCCTTAAACCGGGCTACCCACTGTAACTGACTTTGGTATTTGTGAATAAGAAATGCAATTGGAGCCACAAACGAATCATTCAGACAAAACACACACAGATTATTACCAGAAATTGCTGTTCGCAACTACCGGTAACTGTATTGCCTAGCTAACAAATAACGTTATACTTCGAGTAGTCGGGCGACTTATACATTCAGCCAGGTCACAGCGCTTTAAAACAGGCACCTGATACGTACTCGTGGGTAACCTTGACCCCCGCTCCACCCTGCACACGCATGCCGCCATCGAGCAGTGCGGCTTGTGCGAGGGGAAGGGCTACGCTTACCACCTCTTCGGCGTGCGTGAGACCGCGGACGATCAATCCTCAGGGCATCATCATCACCACCACCACCACCCCCCGCACGGAAGCCCTCAGCATCGCTGTTCAGGACGAAGGGACTCAGGATGGGACCGCGATGGAATGGGGGAGGAGGGGAGGGGCGACTGGGGGGAGGAGGAGGTGTCCATACCCGAATATGCACATGCTGTAAACACTACGTGCAAGGTACGCGTAATAGAGGAATGCTGCCGCAGGGGGGCACCTAAGAATTGTGACACCCCTCACCTGAGAACCTCCCATGTTTCACAGAAAAAGTTGCTTTCAGAAATATTGAACAAATCCCACGGCTTAGATACATAGAGCAAATCGTAGTAAATAAAACACAGACGAGATTTCAACGGTACCGGGTGCCAGTAGCCCCTCAGTTGAAGATTCCCGTCTGTTAGCAGAAATATGTCTTGGCCAAAAAAGTGCTATAATACGCCGATCGTATCGTCTCCCTCAAACTTGAAAATTAACTAATGTCTTGAATTAGTATGGAATAATTAAATCTCCCCTCCTTCGAACACTATTCCAACAAACTTCGTATGCCCCAATTCGGAAAAAATATATATATTCCCTTCCTGTTTCGCCGTCTGTGGCCACCATCTATCTCCTAGGATAGCGATCTTTTCCTTGTCTACCAAACTCCTCCATGTCACATTCGTCTAATTTCCTCATCTTCACCTCTAACACATCGCGTCCCTCCTTGTGCATTTCACATTTTCTCACTATGTGAGTCCTACTCTCT
Source organism: Costaria costata (assembly GCA_036873775.1). Classification (NCBI taxonomy): domain Eukaryota; class Phaeophyceae; order Laminariales; family Agaraceae; genus Costaria; species Costaria costata. The sequence goes on from JAYJME010001469.1 coordinate 7,405, forward strand.
ATTGCTGTGCCATAAGGGCACATCTGTGCATCTACGTCCTCCTGTTCTCGACTACTGGTATATCTCTTACTCTTTCCGTAAGTCTAGGTTCCCTATACGAATCGCAGTTTCAGCTTTTTCGCGTAGTCCATTGGGCCGTGTTAATACGTCTTCATTCCTATGAATATCTCTTCTCTTAACCTCTAAGTGTCCCTCTTTCACCTTCTTTTTTAACGCCATTCTTTCCCTTGTTTTTATCCTTTTATTATGGCACGAGTCTAAAGGTGTCCTCTTGTGTTGTCCAGATGCCACCGCTGATTTTCGTTGCTTGTGATAAGTCCGAAAAATGCCTAAACAAAGGATTGCCGCTTTTTCCGCAAAGAATAAAGTTGGTGTCCACCGCCGTGCCTGTTCTAACCCTGTAGCACCATATTCTGCAGACAATACTATTAATAGTTAGAAGGCGGATAGATGCCTGCAGGTACGAAGCAATTCCGCGCAGCGTACCTAATAATGGCTACGGGACGGGACATATTTCATAGCATTGCACCCCGGCAGGGCTAGTCTGTCTTTCATCACGGCAAGGATGAGCCGAGGAATAGTCAACTTTGCCCTCAACACCTTTTCCCGAATCTCGAAAACCGCTCCTCCTGCAGTAGTGTGCTTACCTCGCATCCAAAGCAATCCCGGTCTAGTTTTAGCCCGGCCAGGCCTCTTGAGACCTTCAATATAGCTTTAGTGTGGGGAATTCCTTGACGGCTGCCCTTGACGGATGCCCTTGACGGCGTTCCTCGACGGCTGTCCGTCAAAGGAAAAGAGGGCCGTGAACCGAAATGTTTGGTCGAATAATCTGCTGCCTAGGTGTGCGGAGGCATGGGAAAAATATCGGATGGGGGTTGTCCGGACTGCCGAGGAAGAAAAGTCAAGGCCGAATCCGAGACGTTCGAGGTAAGCCCCGCCGGACGCCAGCTCTCGCAAGTCAGGCAACCAGCCACCCAAATCGATAAAACAACCAGTATTACTGTCTTACCACCCGAAACAACTATTATTACTGTCTTACCACCCAGAAATAAGTATTATGCCTGTCTTTCCACCCGAACCAACCAGTACTACTTGCCTTATCACCCCGAAACAACCAGTATTACGGTCTTATCACACCGAAACAACCAGCAATACTGTCTTACCACCCGAAACAAGCAGTACTACTGTCTTACCACCCCGAACCAACCAGTATTAGTGTCTTACCACCCCAAACCAACCAGTATTTATGGTTTACAACACCGAAACAACCAGTACTACTGTCTTACCACCCCGAACCAACCAGTATTAGAGTCTTACCACCCCAAGCCAACCAGTATTTATGGTTTACCACACCGAAACAACCAGCATTGCTGTCTGACCACCCGAACCAACCAGTGTTACTGTCTTACCGAACCAGCCAGAGGTGCTGTCTTACCACCTGAACTAAGCAGTCTTACTGCCTGACCAGCCGAGACAACCAGTATTAATTGTCTCACTACCGCGAAACAAGCAGTAATGCTGTCTTACCACTCGAAACAACCAGTATTAGTGTATTACCATCCTAAACAACCAGCATTGCTGTCTTATCACCCAAATCAACCAGTATTACTCTCCTAACCCGAACCAACAAGTACAGCTGCCTTGCCTACAGAAAAACCAGTACTACTACTGTCTCTACACTCGAAACAACCAGGTATTACTGTCTTACCACCCCGAACCAACCAGTGTTACTCTGTCTTATTCTCCCCGAAACAAGCAGTTCTACTGTCTTACCACCCTGAACTAACCAGTATTGCAGTCTTGACCAACCGGTATTACTGTTCTCACCTCCAGAAACAAGCAATGTTACTGTATTCCCACCCCGAAACAAGCAACATTACTGCCTTACTACCCCGAAACAAGTACCGTACTATTACTGCCTTACCACTCGGACCAAGCAGTATCACTGCAATGCCACCCGATGTAAACGGCGATTGACATGTTGAGATGACGAAGAGCCTTCTTATCGCTGAGGAAGACCTGGGGTGATAGTCGACGAAACAGAGGTCACTCGTTCCCCGTGCCGTATGGAGCGTGGCCACTCCCCCGTGCCCACCGCGCCCCTTTCGTGAAGCATTTCGTTTAAAGAGTGTTGTGTGCTTGATGTTAAAGCGTTCTTCTGTTATTGTATCATACCCATCGACATCCAGCACATCCAGTGCCTCCATGCTGAGTTCTCATCCTAGAAATATACGAAGTACAAGCTCTGTGGTCACAGACTACGAGCACGAGGTAGTGTATCGTTCTGTGCTGACTCTTCATTCTAGAGAGATGCAAGCTCTGTATGGTCAACAAACTACAGCACGAGACAGGGGTAGTACATCGTACAACGTAGCAAGGAGACTAGACAATGCCATGCCAACAAGTAGATTGTCTTTGCTTTCGCTGAAACGTGCTATGGGGTGGCAGGTAGACATGCCTGCCGGCGTGCTGCCAAGGCACACCATCACCTTCCCAGGAAAAGGAGCGCAGCACCCTGGCCAACGGGATGGAGACTTGCGAATGGTGGCCGTGCAACTTCCACATGCTAGGTTCGAGCGGGAAGGTGAAGAGAGCCATCACTATTTCGTGTGCATCTACGGCCATAGCCTAGCTTCAATATTCAACTATCGCGTAGCTGGAAGATCTGTTTCTCTACTCGACGCGTCGTTCTTATGCTCAAATATCAACTATTGTAGTGGCTGGACGATCTAATGTGTATTTGGAGTGTCGTTTTTATCGTGAGCGATCGTGGCATGCCGGCTGCCATGCAAGAACGTCCGGCACGTCGGTTGTAAACGCATGCCCCCTTAGTTTGCGTCGAGATCCTAGCGGGAAAAAATAGAACACGGTATTTGCGAAACGCTACGTCTATCACACCCATACTGGTCCAACACCGAGAAGATGTTTGGACTCCCGGCGGTTGTCACATGTGTACCGTGTAGCCCCCGCATCGAGCAAATGTTATGGTAATCACATCTCAAAAACACGATGTCCGAAGCCCCCATCGAGAAAGGCCATAGCTATCTCATCCCTAAAACCTGGTGTTGGGGACGTTCGGTCGTCCTGCGGACCACCGATATGTACGTGAAGTGTAGTAAAGACGCAATGCTAACTTTCCCGCGCTCTGTGGTGCCTGTCTGTGCACCAGGTAAAGACCTCTTGTATCGGGCCAAGATTTCCCTCACCGACGCTCTCTTGGGATTCTGGCGCAGGCTGACTCTGCCCGACGGGATGCGCGTGCCCATTATTCACGATCAGGCGAGAGAGGGCGGTCATTGAGCGATCACGGCGAGCACTCTTGGCCACTTGCATCGACATCCACCCGCGCGGCCGTTAGTCTAACTTCCAAAAAAGTAGGGATTTGACGGGGAGTTTGTTGTAGTACCCTGTTCTCTAGGGTCTTGGTCACGTAGCCCCTATATTTTGGGTGTTTAGCCATGAGGAGTTGTTACCACGAATCGCGTCCTCCGTTCCATTGCGCTCAATGCACGCGGCATTTCCTACTTCGAGCCAAATACTGGAAACTTCCCCGGGCGGTAGTTTATCGGACGCTATCACATCGCCTGCAGATACGCGCCGTTTAAGTCAAGCCCATGAAAAACTGCGCTGACCATGCTACGATCGACAATTAAGACCAGGAAGGAGTGATGAACGGTTTTGAACAAGCGGTAGTAGTGCGCTTCGACGGAGAGTTTGGCGTTAACTGCGGACGCGTGGTGTCCAAGTTCCGCGGACAGGCGCGGACATCGGTATTGAGCGCGTCGCCGAGTACAGATAGCCTTATCTTTAGTTTCCACACAGGAATACGAGTTGTCCGTGCCTTGTCAACGTTGCCAAGGCATATCTGCGAAGCTCCATTGGCGAGTCGATATGTAAAGCATCCCTCTTGAGAAACTTAGAGCAGAGGGGACCGCCAACCTGCACACCTGCTCGCTGTTCGCAGTAGACGAAACTGTAGAGCCTAGACCCGTCGATCCTTTCATTTACGGCACAATTTTGTTGTCAAGGCTCTAACAAGCCGGGCGCAATGGCGCGTGTGCTGGCTTCCCAGCAAACGCCACCACCGTTAGATGTTGACAGGTAGCACCATGTTCGAATTCCATGAGCATGGCGCGCAAATTATATGTCACAATGCTGGTTGAAAAATTACATCACGAGTGCGTTTGCTGTACGCAAACAAACACCGAGAATGTTCGTAGGCCTTCATGCCGCGCGAGCTTCTTCTCTTCCCCACGATCATTTTTTCGTAGCGAGGCAATCGTTATGGTGTTCTGCGACAAGTCCCCACCCCTCGCCCTTTCTGAGACCCTGTTGTGCTCCGCCTCGAGCTTACAAGTTTTCGGGACTCTTTTTTATTGTTGCCACGATCTGCAGATCACTCTGTCCGGGTTCCGGCGGGAGCTTCCCGACCTAGGATTTCCAGTTGTAGGGAAGCCTGGTGAACGAGGAAACCTCATCATTGACTTCGAGGTTAACTTTCCACCGAGGCTGACCGAGGAGCACCTGTCGATCCTGACTACGGTGCTGACGCCGGAGGAGATCACGATCCTGGGGGACGTGTTGAAGCTGATGTCGGCCAGAAAGGTGCAGAAATATCGCACGGTGCCTTCCAGTTGGGTGGGATGCATATCCATGCTTCGGAAGGTTTCCATTGCTCTAAACATGTTTACAGGGCCCTGTGTCCTACAGATGGGTGGGATGCTTATGCATTGTGCTTGGGAAGGTTTCCACCGCTCTAAGTATGTCTACAGCAGTGATGTAGTGTGTAGCGTGCTCTGTTTCCTAGCGGTAAATTTTGGGGTAGGGGCTATGTTTGGGGAGTGGAGGAATTTTCCTGACGTCGTGCCGAAGGTGCACGCACGGACGGCTGGGTTTGACGTTTTCTGGACGCGGTCGCCGCGCGCACTAAAATATTTGCGCTTCGATAAAGTTGCGACAATTCGACCGTCTCATCGCGTTTACTTTAATCCATCCAATCGAATCGTTCGACCCGCTCGATGTTGCAGGGACAGCAGCGGCGCGCCATGGACCCTTTAGAGCTCGATTTCAGCCGATCTTGCAGCGACGACGAGCCGCCGGTCTGCGTTCCGGACCTCTTGTGGTGGGCGAGGCCGGCCGGTCGCCTTGTCGAGCTCGACCCCGAGGACGGCTAGCCTAGCACTGGACCTGCTGTCCTCCGCGAAGAGGCAGACACGTTTGCCGACGGTGACACGTTAATCCCTTTGAAACTGCACCCACGTTTTTTGGGTACAAAATACTTGGAATTAGTGTGGCACAATATTTGCAGTGGTAAAAGGGGTTAGCCGACGCTCACGGGCCCGGCCAAGCAGAAGCTCGTCACAACACTTGACAGAGAGGAACAGGGGGGGGGGAGAGGGAGGGGGGGAGGTATCGCCGTTTTGGCGTTGAGGCTTCGCGAGGGGAGATGTTGCGCGTTCAAAATCTGATGAGACTGGGGCGTTATGTGCCGGAAGGAGGCATCGCGGACGCTGTGACTGTCACCTGAGACGTTGGCGTCGGCCAGGACGATTATCGCACAGGCAGTTCGCTTTATCCTCGCCAGGAACAAGAGGCTGAAGTTTCTCCTGGGTTTGCTGTAAGAAATAATACACAAAAAACTCTTAATGCCATGCGGGGCCCACACTGACGTTCGTGATGACATGCCCTCGGCTTCAGCTGCCACAACCTGGCCACAGCTTTTTTGCCGTAATAGGGTACTGCGTCGCGAAAGGATGACTTGCCTATCAGCCAGGAGGCGGTCGCTATGACGGCAGTTCTCTTCTGAGAACACGCACGGAACTGTCCCATGGATCAGAGACAGCAGAGCACTGGCAATATAGTGTTGTTCGGCCTACGACCGATGGGAGTCTCCGACATCTGATTGAGACAGCAGAGCACAGGAAAGTGCGTGTGTTTGGCCTATTGTATGACCGATTTTTGAGGCTCTAATGTCCGAAAATATTTTTCGAACCGAAAATATCACCTCGAAGTTACACCGCCCATTCACCTGTCATGTGACAGTTCCTTTCCTGCAGTGCTGGGGCTGTCCGTCCTTGCCGAGCGTATCGTGTGTCTCGCATTGGCGCGCCATGGCATGCGTGAATGATGAACAAACCTTATTTTTACCCGTTTCTCCTATATGCGACATTGTGTGGATCACGGCAAGCGACTCGTAGGGTACTAGTGCCGGTGATACCAGACGCTGTCCTTCGAATAATGGCCCGTCAACAAAAACCTCATCGTGGTATTAAACATTAAACCTGCAGCGATTGGACGATAGTCACGACCCGTGCTTGCAATTAATCGCCTCCATAACCTCGGCAGTCGGCACTCATTGGTCGACCGTTTGTCTTTTTCAGTACACACTCCATCCGATGTGGACGACACTAGACCGCTTGCCTACCTTCTGAGTACGGCTACGACAGAGAAAAGAGGTACCGGTTCGCCCACTTGGGTTTATCTTAGAAATCCAAGAGGTACCGGTTCGCCCACTTGGGATTTATCTTAAGAATCCGCAAATAAATGCGTAGATCCACTACGATACGTCGCAACGGCCTAAAATATCAATGCCGTTCACTCGTCAACTTTACTTCAATCACCACATTCCAAAACCTACAGTACTTACTGTATCATCACGGTCCAAACCCTACAACATTTACTTCACTTTGATGGTATTATTACGGGACTCTACTGGTTGTCCTAGGCGCGCACGAAAACACCGTCTCCGCCACCCACGCCCCACAACCGAACTTTTACAAGGAAAATACAGGGTAAACAGAGCTAACCGCCCAGCTGCAAAGCTGACGCTTCAGACTTCACCCGCTACACGCTACGACAAATGCACCGCTGTTGTTTTTTTCGTCGACGACCTAACCCGCAGCATATCCCAGCGACATTTATCATCGCCCAAACCGCTGGGTGCCCCACCCACCTTTTTTGCCCCATATTCGCGTCATGAACACAGCGTGAGACGCCCATCGATAGCAAAATATTGTGTTACAGCTCGCGTTCCTTGGGTGTGCCATAAAAATTGTCAATCGCCTATGGGAAAAAAAAACGTCTCCGGCAGCAACACCCTCTCCTACGCCGTCAACGGGCGGCAACCTTACCCACAATACGATAGACCGCGAGGATTCGACATCTTGGATTAATTGTCGGGGCCCCTCCAACCGGTAAAGTTTCGCATACCGCTCGCGGGGCGGTTGTGCCTCTTGTGCAGTTCCAGTACCCACTCCAATCGTTGAGGCTAGGACGACGAGCCAGGAGGAGGGGGGGGTGGAAGCGGGGTCTCATCGGGGTCGGTGGCCGTGTCGCCCACATCGTTGGAGCGCCTGCACGTGAGTGAACAATGCCAGACGGCCGGAGGGAAGCAGGCGGGCGGCGGCGGTGGCGGTGGGAGGGGGTCTGCACCTCAGCCTAAACGTCAAGAAGAAGAAGAAGAAGAAGAAGAAGAAGAAGAATATATGGGGACGCTTGTCACAGTAGGGGCACCAAGTAAGAATACTGAGACTCCGATACCTCAGTAAGACTGGTCTCGGGCCTTAGGTAACGGCTGACAGCCGTTCCCTTTCCTCGTAGAGTGCAGCGGGGAGTGTCTACGTAACCACTTGACCCTCAGTCATACTCTACAGTAGGCCCTCCGCGCATAGCTAGCTAGTACAGGCAGCCAATCGCCTCGGCGCCGTACTCGCAGCCACTCGCCCGACCACCGATTTTGGGCAGGTTATAGCCGCCTTCTATTAATACACACAACTTTACGGGCTACCAGGCACTCAAGAAATACTACACGCCTTCTATTAATACACACAACTTTACGGGCTACCAGGCACTCAAGAAATACTGTATCGGGACCCACGAGGGACCCAAAAAAATGTTTTATGCCCCCTATTTTTACGCATCATATTAAAAAATCAGTTATTAAATTTCCGCGTAATACACATCGGACCCATCGAAAATGGGTACGTAGCTCCTCAATTCAGAGCCACGCCAGTCATAAACACTGTTGCTCCTCCAGGGTGCAGCCGCCACCACAGCACGGCTCAGGGTAGCCCTCTCTTAGGAACTCGCGCTGGTGGATACTTTTAACTTTAAGTGTCGTCGTCAACTGCTGTGTGCGCTGGTAAAAAAAAAAGGCTTAACAAAAAAAAGAGATTTAAAAAAAAAAAGAGATTTTTTTCGGTCGAAAGGCGCAGATCTCCGGGTTCAGATCTCCCCATGAGCGTAGGATAGGATCTCACGGCTTCACCCAGCTCAAAAGGGGACACCCTGTACTTCCAACCCTTTCAGTACTGCACTGTACACTCATACACGTTTCTTGCTCTAATTCCAAGTAATTTGTCCCCCAAACGGGACTGCTCTCTTAACAGTCCAAAATAGATTAAGCGGCCGTGTAAATGTGTATCGCAATAAAAGTTTCAATTGCGGACAAGGCACATCGGCTTGCTCGATCGGCCTCTTAGCGTATCACGATCAAAGCAAACGACGGAAAGGGCGCATCGCCGCCTCCTTCGTCCGCCTTTGGAGCGTTCAGTCCTCCTCACTTCTCTCGAAGCCTGAGCAAGACGGCTCTGTCGAGGAAAACGACGCCTGCTAGCGCTAAGGGTGCGCCTAGACATTCAAAGGTTTTCCTGTATCTCACCCACAACCTGACCTCGAGAAACAAATAAGCAGTGCAATCCGATGAACAGCCCCATGGCCTAGGTATACAGTAAATACTGATACCAGGCACTTTTTCTTTTCTTTTTTCCATCTCATTTATTATCTTCACCCTTCCTTTTCTCGCTCCTTCTTATTAATAGTCGCAGCTCAGATCCGGGGTCGCATAGCAGGCTCTTCTCTCCCCCCCCCCCCTCCCCCCTACGGTGCTTGAAAAAAAAGAACGCTACATGTTGCAACGATAATGCGTACCAGGTACGCAGTTCTTCAGCT
>JAYJME010001470.1:0-16345 GCA_036873775.1 Costaria costata
GACGGACTTGCTTATGGATGACAGCGACCAATGAGTTATACTTTGTTTTCTGGTGTGGCCACTCCAGAGACAGCAATAGGTATTACTATGAAACTGCCTCGTGGCTGCCTTACCATGTTCACACTACGTGATACGATCATTCCCCTTGTGCGGAGTTGGGGTTTTTCACCCCGCACAATGCGATCTACAGCAGAAACCCAATATAAATCATGACGGTGACCACCAAAAAAAAAAACAAAAAAAACGGTACCCTGGTTATCTAGCTCGCACAGTGATTGGCATGAGGACTACTGTAAGCGAGAGAGAGAGGCAGTGTATATACCACTCAGGCGTATAAATATGAAGACCAAAACTGTCCTTACATTTTCCGTCCGGAGCCCATGAGTGGTCTGTACGTCGTGATACATAAGAGTATACCGTATACTACCTTATTTTTACTGAAGCATATTGGTCCTGATTACTACACAGCAGTATGTATGTACTTCCCGTGTACGTACTGTACCACTGCAGACGCGTGCTACCATGTACGTACTTGTATCACCTATGACACGAGTGTACGTACTGTATCACTGCAGACGCGTGCTACGATGACATTAACAGAGGAAGCACTTTCTGAGCGAAAATATTTTCTGAACGACGACGAGAGAGTCTTAACCCAAAATCGTCGGGATTCCGTTCTTGTTTCTCACGAATGTAATTGTTTTCGTCCTATTTTTTTTTCTGGGCGTCAGATGTTTGAACGCACCAACCGGGGTCACACAGGGGGAAGGCAAAACACAGAAGATTTCTCTCCACCTTCCCTCCTGCGGTTCTTGCCTACATTTTTATCGCGAGAGGGGTTCAGCCGTCCCTTTCCCTCGTCAACATTTTATGTCAAATTTTGTTACTCACGAATAAAGTATCGCTTTCCACGCTAATTGCGAGTTTTTCACTCTCGAGAGATTTGAACCCGCAACCTAGCGTTTAGAAGGTTTACGAGGTTACCAACTGAGCCACTGGGGACGCCAGTGTTCATATGCCCTCCCGTCACTCCTCGCGGGTCATGGTAAGCGGGCTGCACCAACTGGAAGGGTGGCGTCCCTCATCGGTGGAGGCATGCGGAAATGCCTCCTGTCTCTTCCCGTCTGCAGTGGTAAACCTCTGCAGGGGGATGGCCTGAGGAAACTGTACGGGCGGCGAACGAGGGTAACGTACACCATCATCTACGTACTATCCGTCGTCAGTGACTTGAAAACGGCCTGGGTGGGTTGTTGGTTCCACCAAGCCACTGGCACGACAACAGAAACTTTAGGGGAGATGTCCATCGTCGTGACGGGGGATCTAAGCGAGATGCCATCGGTTGGCCGGAGGCATCCTCGCGCGATCCACCGAAACGACAAGCTCAAGGAGGGTTGTAGGCTTACCACCAATTTCGAAGCGCCTTCATTCTTGACAAGGTGCAGCGGCAACATTCTTCGGGAACCAAATATGTGGATGAATTACGGTTAGTTGACGTTCTATCTCGAGCTAGAGATTACATGTTTCCCGAAGACGGTTGACAACTGCTCAGTCAGCGGGCCCCAGTAAACGCTATCACCCAAACGAAGGCTTGCTTCGCAGACACCACCAGGAGGTGGTGACTAAGGCGGAGTAGGTAAAGCATGACGAACAAGTGTCGACCTCCTCGCGCAAGTACCAAGGGAATTTGCCGAAAGTCGGTCTGTATAACGACCGGAACCCGAACCCGAAAACCCGAAAGCAATAAGGATAGCAACCGTGCTACCCAGTCGTAGCCAGTAGTCTATACGAAGTCGCCGGTGGTCACTTAGTCGCCTGTAGCATGCAGGCTGCAGAAGTACCTCATACCGGCCCTACAAACAATGCGGTATGTCAAATACCTATTGAAGTAGAGCTACGGTAGAATAAACTACCGTTTTGGATGAGGATTTTCAGAATGGAGGACCCTCGGCATGACATCGAACCGACGAGCCAGGGTTCTGGATTTTCCGGGCGTTCATGTTGCGTTGTATCGTACGAGCGGGACTTTAGGTTTGGTATTGGTTTCATCCCGAAGAGACAAGCGTGCTCCTCGCGCCATATTGTATTATCTTCGACCTACTCCGCAGCCTGTCCTTTTGGACGAAACTGATAATAAACACAACAGGCCTGGAGAGCAGCTGTTCTTTCACCATGACCTCTTACGAGCTGAAGCTTGCACAGCAGATAACAGTCGGCTGCCAACGGCTGACAGTGCTTGCCTCTTCTGTGGGCTGCTTGACGTAGCTCAGGAGCCGGGTACAACACGCCCATTGATATTTCCGCCAGCAGGTTACGAGCTTCGAGCAGGCACTGCAGAGCTGCGAGCCGTCTAGACAACCGACTATCGACAACGACCTGCTGCGTTTGTCGTACAATTAAGTTTCTTCAAGACCCTGCCAGTTCATCTGGGGCTGCTAGTGACGAAGAACAAGACTCCACAGAGAGAACTGCGGTGGCCATCACCGCCGGGAACTGCTGCTGCTGTGAAGGACGACGGACAAGCTAGCTTCCACGATCATCGCTATCTGGAGCTACTGCTGTGTTGTGAACCACGAGTACCACTACTACTAACTGCTGCTGCTGCTGCTGCTGCGCAGTTGGGGCTATGGGCCTCTTTACGTGGGTACTGCTGCAGAATCCGTACCTGCGATGCGACTATTAATAGTTGGTTCGAGTACATCTGTTGCGTTTCGAGCACGAGCGGGGCGACCATTTTGTTTCGTCTACGATTTTATATCAATAACCGGGTCCGCTTGCAGATACGTCAAAATCGACTACTTGAACTGCACTTCCGTATGTACGCCACGGGCTGATTCCAGCCTACTATCACTGCTGCCCCACTGCTGCTGCTGCTGCTGCTGGAAAAATACGAACGACGGCGAGTAAAAAATATCACGAGGGTACCCCGAACCGAATGTGGATCCTTCGCTTCTGCTAGGTACGTACGTGAGGAATGACAGCAACTCTGCTGAAACAAGGCTATTTGATCGTGAATGACAGTAGCCTTCCCAAAGCGTCGAGGGGTATCAAACCTGCCAGTCGTACGAACCACGCAAGTTGTACGGAAACGTACAACAGTACCTGTTTTACGCTGGGAATCTCCCATCCGGATATATTCCACATACTGGAGGGGCAACCCAGATCTTCGAGCATCACGAGATCGGGGGAGACAGTATCTCTCGAGCAACGCCAGGCTGAGTATGACCGAGCCAACCACGAACGTTTTGTTGTTCATGATTTGATCACCGAGAATCTGACGGCACTGCTGGGGACGAAGCACGCAGACGGCGCACGCGCACCCCGAGGCAACGGACGAAACCCCGTCAATTTGCTCCAATCGAAAGACCTGAAGGACGCCAACGAGACGAGCTGGGACACACGGCAAGCCATTTCGACAACGACCATGACGCGGGGAGAAGACCCGCAAACATATATCAACTAATTCACACAACTGAGCAATCTCCTGACCGAGATGGAGGAACCAATCACGGACAGGCCCTTCACCGATATAGGTTTGGCAGGTATGACGGCGGGAGTACCGGGATATCAACTTGATAGCAAGGGAGGGCCCAGACTTCCATCTCCCGACGATTATGTGTGTACTAGGCCACCTCTCCCGCGCTAACAGGCGAGTAGTACACATGGCGGCTGCGATGGGCGCCGGAACCCCCCCAAATGATACCGAACGGAATCCGGTTGTTTTTATTCGACGAAGAGTTCGACAAGGGCTTCCTAGTTTAGGTAATGAAAACACAGCAGGGATCGCCATCTAGGGGTCGCCTCGTCAGCTTGGGCTCACCGGATTGACGTGATCCCTGCAATCATTAGTGCTTGGGATAGCCGGAAGATACAACTTTCAGGACCGCCACAACCTTAGTCGACGGGACGGCCAAAGGTCCTGTGGTCACCACACCAATAACCGCAACGTATGGTCACCGAAGTGTTTTATGAGACCGGCCTCTAGTACCATATATCTATTGGGATTGCCGGGGAGAAAGTCTTCCTGGAGTCGCCCCATCATCATTGATCACATTGGGTGCCTGGAACATCGATTCTGGGGTCGCTGGGCTTCATACGCTTTAGGGCTGCTGGAACAACGATTTTGGGGTCACTGGACGTCTGCATCGTTTAGAACTACGCCGGAACATCACCTCTGGAGTCGCTGACCATTATCGCCGTTGGATACTAGGCGAGTCTCATTTCTGGGATCGTTGAACCATCATCATCTGGATCACCAGGAGGACGTTCGCATCTTACCAGCTTTACAGCGAGATTTGCTAAGTAGTAGCGCCACACGTCGTCTTTGTAATGGAAGGGTAGAAAAGCGGTAGGCTGCTTGTCATATCTGTTTGCTTGGTCAGCAACAATCATTGAAGTCGTGTATGTTCTTCAGACGCAGTTGCGAGTTTGTTACAGCAATACCTTTTACCTGTCTTTAACACGAACCTGGCTTCAACTGTCCATCCACCCTTTGGGTAGTACAGTATTATGGCAGTATGGAACGTGTTTCAGAAGCAAACTATGACCCATGTTACGATAGAGGTGCACCCTTTTTTCTCTGGGGCTCTTCACTTCAGGAGCTCCATATCACACACGAAAACTTAATTTTAGTAAAATGGAAGAGCAACTCGGTGAGCAAAACCATGGACTAGGCATTTGAAAAAATCACATTGCCAATCAAGAATGACATTCGGACGATTTTGGGTTAAGGAGCCCCGTTATTCAGAAACAAAAACCCAAAAAGTGCAACCTCTATCGTAGCACGGGTCCTATGATAGCTAACACTGCTGTTCGACTGGTATCCTTTCAGAAGTAACCTACGGCCAATAACGCCGTCTTGGTATTTTGTGTAGGAAGTAATATCGTGTCAACTGTATCTATCTGGTATATATCTATCGTGAGACCAACGCGAGTTCCAAGGCCTGTGCGCGATACGTGTACGGTTTCCATGCTGTTTCAAACCTGTACCAGCCGTAGTAGGCCTTTTAGGTTGCCAGGTATGCGTGTTGTTGCATTAGCTGTACAAGGATTGGTCACTCATCATGAACGAAGAGAGAACGGTTGATGTTCTTGCGACGCCGCAAAGGAGTAACTGAACTGTTTTGGCAAATAGCAACGGGTGCACACGTAGAATATGCGGACACGTGGTACAGACGAGTACACCGACCAAGTAGTGAAAGCTGAAGCGTTCGTAAAGATAATATAGAGTAGGCGTGGTAGTACGTATCAAGCAAGTGTACAATCGCATCTTAGTGTTTGGGTGATCCACTCCCATAAGTTGAATGTAGCAAGTTTGGTTATGTCACCTCCATGGAGGTGTTGCTACCGTGCTACTCAGCAGTAGTCAGAGGTCTATACCAAGTTGCTGATCGGTAGCACAATCGCCTGTAGCAAGTCGGCCACAACAGCACCACGTGCTGGAAGTACAAGCAGTGCGGCACATCTAATATCGATCGAACTAGATACGCGGTAGGATCAACTGCCGTTTTGTATGATGGTTCTCAGGACCGAGGACCCAAGGAAATACTTCGAACTCCTGCGGACTACGGGCGTTGATTTTGTGTTGTATCGTACAACCTGGACATCCCAATTGTTGTTTTGGTTTACTCTACGTGAGACAACCGTGCTCCTCGCAATGTATCTCGCTCTTCTCGGCCTCCTGCTTTTGCTGTCAATATAACATGCCTGGAATGCCGTTCTTCCATCAGACCCTTTTCGGAGCTGAAGCTTACACCGCAGCTACCACTCAGCTGAGGCTGACTGACAGTGCTTGCCCTTGCCGCCTTTGCGGGCTGCCTGGCGCATGTATCTACGAAGCCGTGCACCACACGCTCATGCAGATTTCCTGCCACTAACGTTACCTCTACTAGCTGTACAGTTCACATCTCGCCAAGATCTTAAAGAAGATGGTATGCCCATCCTCTCATTCTTGACGTGTTCGTTCTCTTCCTTGGCTCGAAAGCACCGTTTTCAACAATGATTTATAGTTGTTATTACCTGAACCTTACGACTCGACTTGAACGACTAGACTTCCTAGCGGCAATCCAACTGTGGAGTTATGCTACGATAGGGGTTGCACGTCATATTTTCTGAGGCTCCTCATTTGACTAGCCCTTGATCTCTCCAAGAATCGGACTTTGACAAACGGTGTACTCTTTGTCCGACAAGAAATCCGATAACCAGGGTAAACAGGGAAGCTATTGTAAAAGCAAAGGTTGCTAGGTAGTTCCTTAGTCGAGAACCCCCTTCAGTCCCACATTTATTCGGCCAATAACGGCTACCAATCAATATCGTAGCACGCATTTGTGTATCGTTCGAACGCCATCACCCGTCGGCCACATACATCGCCAACAGAGTTCTTTCGGTGGATCTGTCTTGCGAGTAAACCCTTCTTCAGACCTGAAACGTCCGTCAACGTCTAGGTGGTTCGCACAACATTGAGGATTGTGGGGCATACTGCCCTTCGGGCTCTGCCCGTGGCGACCTTGTGCGCTCTGCGTGCACATGCTGTCTCACATTCGCTGCTGCATGTCCCAGTGCGTGGGGACGGCAGGGGACGGCAGGGGACAACGAGAAACGACAGGGGTGTGGTTGTCGCGATCGGCTCAATGCATCCACATACCGGGCTTGCGGCAATCCGGTGGTTCTGCCTGGCCGAGTCCTCTGTATTATGTTGGAAAATCTCCTCTTGGTTTGGCACAGGTTCGAATATACTGCCTGTCAAAGCGCAATTACCGTTTCCCGGTGGCCCACATTCACGGTGAAACAAGGTAGGGTTTGAGGAATAGGCCCAGGTGGCTGCGCACCATCTACTACATCATACTGAAACCTTCGTGGCCAATCAAATCCATGGATTATAGCTTGGCTCTCGATATATTCGCCTCCTGCTTTGCGTTCACGTTTACCGACGTGCAAACGGCGGCCAGCTGGGTACAGTATACAGCACGCTGGGGGCGGCAGTGTTCTGGCGGTTCCACGGGACTACGGAGGCACCAGACGTACCATAGGTACGGCTGGAGCATCCGCAGCCTCCAGTGGAGATGGTCGCTCCACGTGAAAGAGCCGCATGGCCCCGATGCCGTCCACTCCATGCCGGTGTCCGCCCCATGGCCCCGTAGTGGTTAACAGTCACGTATCATCGTGTTGGACACCTGATCCACAACGAAACTCGGTCAATAATAGTTGTCGCCATCTCTCCGAATACCCTGAAATATGGCAGCTACCATAACCAGACACGGGGAAAATATATGAGCAGCTCTCCCCCATCTCATGTTCGGCTCCGTCGTTCCGACACTCTCTTAGTCGTGTTCCCTACGATGGCGAGTGATGTGGAGTATTCTGGCGCGTACTGCACTGCGCAAGGTTGGGTGTTAGGATCAGGGTTAAGATTAGGACAACAGGCACTTCAGACTCGGGTTGGCGGAAACCCGTCCTTGTCACAACGAAATCAACACGTCTAGAAATGTGGAAACTACAGTATGCAAAAGCCCAAACGCCACAACGTGTACTCATGGAAATAAATGGCTAGGTGTTGGCAACGTTCTGAGTGTATGTTAATATACGTGCCATACCATGGTATGCTTCGCCACCGCGCACCTTTGTGTTACTGGACCTCGTTACATTCTTTGCGGGCGCCATGGTAGTGCTCGGCTGGTAGAAATCCTTCAAGCCTTCTTGAACGATCGCTCTACTTCATCTCTTTGACACGTTCCATGGTCATTGACACCTATGCAACCGATAACTGTTTTGGTGGTGGTTTTCTTCCCGTGTTCGGACATCATCCGGCAGCTTGAGAGTTCGCAGCACGACGAAGCCCTTTAACTACCGAGCACGAGCTCGCCAATACCGATCGCGACTTTTTTCTTGATTGGTTATTATTGGATTATGTTTCGTTGTGAGCTGCAGGGGGGAAATGACAATCCCAAACACAACCAAGGGGAAGACTTGCCGAACACAACGGGCTGGTAGACCGTTCCGTGCGTTTAGAGGAAGGGTGCAGGACCGTGGTTTCCCGCCCGTAGTATATAATAACTCGAAGGGCATTGATCAACTATATGTAAGCTCGAACACGCTATTTTACTCGTCGGCAGTATATATTTAACCTTCAATCATATGTGGGTAGCATTGAGCGGTACACATCAAAAGCCAATGGCTCCACGCGTCGAAGTCATTGCAGCCGGAAGTGGTCGAATCTGTTTGCAAGTGGAGTCTGAAGTCCTGGCGATATGTACGTGTGGCTGTTGTGCCGTCACTCCACACGACTAAGAGTATAGTTGTAAGTATAATCGGTCAAGCGCAAATATGGCGAAACCTTGACTGCAGCAGTTCCTCTTCGATATTCGACATATTGTACATCGAACGTAACCTTGTCGGAATATTTCTGGACGACGGACAGTTGGCCAGTATAGCAGTCCGTGTCCGTAGAGCTTGAAACGCTTACCGTTGCTACGCCGACCTTGGTCGTTCCTCTACGTCCGCTTTCTTGCATCATTTTCATCTCCTCTTCCTTTCCACAATTTGGCCACATGAGGCGCATGTTCTTCCATTCTCTTTTGTCGTCATTACTGTAGTATTCTTCACCGTCACTTGGCAGCATCTCCGCACCTCTTCTCCCAGAGATAGACACCCCACACGCATCGTCGTGCAAGGTTTGAGTCTCGCTCGTTGACTTGCCGTTCTATCGGCACCACGTAACGACTGTTCGTTGAGTTCGTCACGTGCTACCGAGAAGCTTGAGGCACGTTGTGGTTTGAGTGTTCCAAGAAGCTTGAGGCACGTTGTGGTTTGAGTGTTCAGTGTTCATTTTTCAAATAAGGCGAAACGTCTTCCAAACGGCGACCGGCCTTGACTCCACGGCACGACGTCGATGTTCGTCAAGGCAGGAATATTCACAAGAGAAGAATGCTTCAACTATTCGAGCGAAGCAGGTATAGAGACTGCTGTCGCTCTATCACGCGTGTAGCACGTATTGAGTCCGGTTTCACGATATCACGTGGGTATCAAGAACCATGTCAACATTGTGTTCTAGCTATCGCGCGCGAACCACGTACCACCACTTCATTGAAGCCATCACGCACGAACCGCCTACAAAAACTGTTTTCACGCCAGCTGCTACACGCGAAGCAAGTATCAATACCCCTTTCACAATATATTGCACACACGAAGCAGGTATCAAGACTGCTGTCACGCCATCAACCACGTCGGAAGCAGCGGAAAACTTTCGTGTACACTATAATCCGAATTCATATTAAAATACCAATTGAATAACGGCGTGGAAGGTGTAATTGCCAAGTACACAAATCGACTCGACAAAGCCGCAGGATTATGAGAGACCATCTCGTATCCATGACTCTGTGTCGGAGGAACAAGACTCCGATATGTTCCTATACGAACTCTGCCATTTGATGATGGACGAAGTGACGAATATGAAATAATCTATGAATTACGGCACTATCTTTGATGTTATTCGTTTGGACGGTTGTTCCGACAAGAACACTCAACCCAAACAAGAACAGAAGCCCAGGACGAGTTTGCTATCAACAACTCAAGCAACTGCGTTCAGCGCCCAGGGCACAACGAAGGCCAGGATCCTTCTACCTGAGACTGTGTCTTACCTGGTGTTCGAGTCCAGACGGATTACCTTCAGGGAAACCTCGTGAAAGCCTCAGATCGACCTCAAGATTGCAATAAGGCAACAGTGGAGTAGGTACCGTAGTAGCCGAAACAAACAGCGCGGGCGATAATCGAGATATTACAGGCGGGAGACCGATATCAGTGGTGCATGGCGATGTGTGGTAGGTCGACAGGACAGGCGTCGCGGATCTTTTGGCGTTGCCTTGCTTCTCTCTTGGTGGTGTTGAGTAAGCACCAGCATGCTGCCACACTGACCGGTTTAGGATTCCCTGCAAGCACACGGCCGCGTTTGGAGTGGTTTCAAAACAATCACCTCAAAGGAAGCATGTGCATGTATCAGTTAAAAGCAAGTGGAATGTAAACCGAAGGTAGAGGGCATCTACCAGTGCCTTTTCGGCTAGTTACGTCGAGATAGAGCACGGCCACTGTATGTTCTTCAATACGTTAAGCCCCTATTTTATGAAGAGAGATAATGGTGTAGCGTCCTCGTCCTGCCGATAGAAGTTTCGATGTGTTTTCACCAACGCTTGTTTGTTCAACATCGATGCGAGGAGTTTTGGGCTATATAGTCTTCGACGTCGATTGCATCAGATTGGTTGCAGCAGATTGGTTGTGGTGCACGCGTGTTGAATGCGTTTACCTCTTGCTCGAAATATGGAAGTCTGAACCCCGAGGTATCGCCGTCCTTCGTGGTACTAGGTCCGCTTGTTCTGCACGAGCCCCTTCATTCCCCCGGGAACAGAGATACCCAACAGCTTCCAGTTGCATACATATATCCTGAGTATACATGAATGTGTTCTCAGCAGGGACGTATATTACGGACAAAGGAAAAGCAGAGGCAATCGGAGTTGGGGGTGACAAGCAACATTTCTTGCGGTAACACCAAGCCTCGTGGCGTCCCCACTATGGAACAACGTTCACATGTTGGAAACCCTATCAAACCCCATATGAGTTGTGGTGAGAACGAAACCCTCTCAAACCGGACGTTACCTGTGATGGAAACGACGTCAATGGGTCGGCCGTTCTTGCTGGTGGCAACAGTGATATCAAAATTACCGGGCTAGTTTTTCTTTTTTTGGGAATTGTGTCATATATTTGGGGCACCATATTCCTGCTTTTCGGAGTGTACCAGAGAGGAAGTAGAATTCCTTTCACCGCAAACTGTGGACCCTTGATACACACGTACGAGGGTCATTTCTCGATATATTTCTCCATTGAAATCGTGGAGCACGCCTCACTTCCCATTCACGTGTCGTGCGGCCAGCCTTGCCCAACCGACTCCGTAATGCAAACGTACCGGCATGTGTACACTGTCAGTGAGGCGCGAATTCGTGTATAAGGAGGATTGGTTCACTTGCTGGCGTCTGTTGAAGCAGGTTTATTGGGGTCCAGAGTTTTTAGATGTGCTCACCTCTAATCCGAACGAGGACGTTCTGAACGCCGAGCTCTTGCCGACGTTTCGGGTGCGATACATATAGGGGTGTTTCGTACATATCGTATCAGGTGTTACGGCGGTGTCCCTTGTACGTACCCGAGGGGTGTCCACAAGAGGGCATTGAGCAAGGGTCAGAGAAGGGATTGGGACTCCTACCCTGAGACATAAGCCTTCCTGCATGGGCAAACAGCAAGTAGTAAGGACCACGCGGCTCCACTCCACGTTTCTGTTCGATCGTTCCGATATCATCGGTGATCCCTTAAGCACAAGAATACTACCAACGAATACAGCTAGAAGATGGCTCGAGTCCATGTGCCCTAGGCGGTGTGCGACAACGAGAATCGAGGTAACCGTATTTGCGTGCTCTGGGCGAGGTTGGTCGAAGTAGGAGGATGTTGAGTGTTGGGGTGCCACAAGACGCGTGGCGCTCGCAGAACTGGAAATCAATGTACTGGAGTATGGTGTTTGAGCTTATCACGGCAGGCCAATGAGACAGACGCCACCACTCCATCATGTATTATATACATGCAGGCCACCTCATCGTGAATGACGCACGCACAGCTCGAACCTGAAACATGAGGGAGCACCCGTGAACACAGTCTGTGCCCGTACGCAACATTCGAAGACTCGCCGTTCGGTAGCAAAGAGGGTGTCAGCCGGCTGTCAAACGTCCAAACGACATGCTCGTATTACTGCACCGCACGTCCTGGTTTTCGACAGCAACAACAGTGTTGTCCCCGGGGGCAGGCGGGGCTGGGCGTTCCCAGTTGTAGCTCCACACGCAGGCTGCCATTACTGCGATCGTGACCACACGTGATTACTGGAGCGGACACGCCGCCATACGGTTCGGTGCGTGGGGTTGCCTGCTGTCTGTTCAGCCAGGCTTTGAGGGGGGATCGCGTGCGCTGTCATCGCAACGGCTGTGGATTATGGTGTGATTTAGGTCTTCTTTCCCCCCGCTGGTTCGTGGTCGCTTCGTATAAGACTGTACACTGCAACACACTCCCATCCCTTCTCTCGAGCGAAGGTACGATTACCACTAGGAAAATTCCATCCCACCGATGAAGGGAGGCATGGAAGAGCGGGCGACAGACCACAGTAGCCTCTGATACGCGGCCGGTTCGTTCGTTCGGATGCCGCGTAACTCTTTACGTACCCGGCCGTTTTGGCCTCGCTATAGATTCAAGGATAGCTCTATAACATACCAGCACAGCCAGCGTATTGACTGGCGATTCCAGGGCGTGTAAGGCACGCGTGGCACGGTGCCGTAAATAGTGGCTTGTTTTGCGACACCGGCGGTAATATACTGAGGGTTTACGCGGACGCCGCATATCTCCTCACGTTCTGGGCCATTATGGCTACATGATAGCGTCAATGAAAACCCATTATTATGTCGACACAGTCGGGGTAGTGCCTAGCGAATCCGGGGCGTGTGCGGCGAACGTTGCACAGTTTCACAGGGATGGGCTTATTCGGGACAATTAGTCGCACATAACGGCATATTTGCGACACCGGCCTCAATATAGTGCGCGTGCACACGGATGCCGCACAACTCCTCACGCACAAGGCGGTTTGGCTTCACGATAGCTCGACCGATAGTCCTATATCATGCCAACACAACCGGGGTAGTGACTGGCGAATCCGGGGCGTGCTCGGCGAACGTTACGTGATTTAGAAAACGTGGGTTAGATTGCGACAACGGTCGCACAATTCAGCGGGGGCAGGGACACCACAAATCCCGTCGAGTATTTGGCCGTTTGGCTTCACGAGAGCTTCAATGATAGCCCATCCGCGGCGTGTGTCGCAAACATGGCGCGGTGGCGCTAACAACCGCTTATTTGCGACACCGTGCCGTACAAAATTGAGTTTCGGTACAACCGGTGACGTAAATACCATTGCCCATATATTTACCGTAGTACTACAGTATTTAAATGTCACCATACGGGGTAGTATGGGTCTCCCGTCCGCCTCCTGATATGCTGGTTGTGTCTGCCTTTGTTCGGGTACCTTGCAGGAGCAACATCGATATATATTACGGCTGCTTAGGGCTGCTTGCTATTCACCTATAGTTACTTGCCTGATGGCTTCTGGGAATAGGAGCGAGCGGTTCCTGATTATGATGGGCGATAACGTCTTCAAGATTATTGAATAAACCTATACTCCAAAGCGTAGTGCCACTCGAGGAGATGCAATAGCTACTTGCCTGGTGGCTTCTGGCAATAGGAACGAGCGATTCCTGATTAAAGTGGGCGACAACGTGTTCGAGATTGTTGAAAAACACATGTAACAAAATCCCTGGTACTCCACAACATAGCGTCACCAGAGGGGATGCTTCGAACAAAGACGTTTTCCCTCCTGGAAGGGTATGTGCCTGCCTTCCTTGTGCTTTGTATATACTTTTCTCGCAGTAGCTGTCCTGTTCTGTATATGCAGATGCCTGCATAGATATTCAGGAAAAATCAGGTGGGAAAAAAATCTAAGTTGAGATTTTGAAGAATGTGTCGAATATGTGGCGCTTCACCGTCCACTCCCGAATCCTTGACTTGCACGGTAAAACCCGAATAGGCGTCTTGCACGTAGGTACATGAAGTATATATCAGGTACATAGGGAACACGTAAAAATGCCAGGGCTAGTTACAATTGGCGCCGGGCTTCGCATGCGATGGCCGTAAAACTCTGTGTTTCGTGAATAAAAGCGCAGTGGAGACCTTTAACGAACCATGCAATGCCAAAAACAAGGCCAACGACTAGGAGCGCGTACTGCGCAGCCACCTGGGCGTGAATACACAAATTGAAGGCATGAATGAGTCTGAATTTATCGTGGCAGGCGGGTCCTCCGTGGGCATCGTGAGCACAAGAAATTCAAATATATATCACGACGGTCCGTATTGTATGCCTCTGTGCCAACGTTGCACTACATGCCGCCTCTGGTCAACGCCAAAGCTGTACGCCCCTTCGCAAGGATCGAATACAACACCTGCTTATATTCCCGTTGTAGAGGATCTGTTTGGCAAAGGTGACCAATACAGCATGTACTTGGCGTGGCGCGAAGTGCGTCGTGCGGTCGGTAACTCTGCACTAGTTCAATTTATAACAGCCAACTGGGCTTGAGCGAAATCTGTGAGGTATGGACCCCAACTGTTTCTGCCGTCTGGCCCACGCGCCAAGTGTCCATCCTGAGCGGGCACCATAGGCTAAACAATGTGCCAAGTACAATCTACGAACCAGAAATCACAACGTACGCCAAACGCCTCTGCCCACCTCAGACATAGTGTTTTGCTGTGCTAACTGTCAGAGGCGAATGTCTGACTCTGCGGATGAATATACCTGCCCGTACTCTCGCTAACTATTGAGGACCCCTTCTGTACGAGACTTGCTTGCCAAGGGTTGCCGAACAAGACGTACCGCAGTTGGCGAGACGCTTGCTGCGGTAAGGGTGCACCTCGTTTAATTTTTTTAAGTTACTCGCTCAAGGAACGTTCACTCTCCACCCAGACATTCACCTGCGAGAAACCACAAGAGTGCACGCCGATGATCGATCCCATGGCCTAGGTAAAACAAATCTTGAAACAATGTAAAACAGAAGGTAGTAGGTCCTTTTAAGGCACCCCGGTACGTAGAGGCGAAGAGGTCCCTTGTATGCCAACGTCCTTTGTCAGATGTGGCCCCACGTAGGCGCTACGGTGTCGAGGAAAAACGATTCGCAGAAACTTGAGGTCCCTTATACACCGTTCGCCTGTGTTGCGGAGTCCTGGAAAGGGCGCTATCCAATGTACGTAAATGGCATTCGAACGACATACATAGAGCAGCGTTTGAATGGGGGACCTGCCAGGCAGAAAGGTTTCGGCCGAAAAGGCAAAACCCCATCGTGACACGACTCCCAAGTCCGACATGCGGTTAGGTAATCCGTCACTATTCACTGCAATGATGTACGAGTGGAAACGCAATAACACACGTAAGCTGACATGCATCAAAGCAAGCCCAACACGCGGTCGAAAACCTTGCACCCATTCCAGCAGAAATATTTATGGTATGCATCAAAGCAAGCCCGACACGCGGTCGAAAACATTGCACCTATTCCAGTGGAAACATTTATGTCACCGGGGAAATAATGTACCTACGTACGTATTAAACAAAATACCTAAGCTCCAATGTGCGGTTTGCAAACACCCACTTGCTGTCCACTCACGCCTGTTATGGAGACTACTGTTGACTGTCGGAGAACGTTTTCTCAGAGAAATGAAGGGACTCGTACGAAGCAAGCCTACCTACTGTAGTACCAGGAACAACGACCAAACCTCCGCGTCCAGGTTATATATAGTGTTGGACATGGAAACAAGAAACGTTTCCGATACGGTGTAAGTCCATACACCCGACCTATGGGCTATGGCCTATTAGTATATAAGAGAATTGGGGGGTATCTCCTGCATTAAAAGCAAAAAATGGGCTCCCCAGGCTCTACTTGTTTCGAATAGTTCTCGATTTTATGGGCAGGCGTAACGCTCCTCGGGGACGCGAATATTGCCCATAAAAACACTCGACGGGGCAGCCTGAGAACCCTGTCTACACCCTTCGTGGAGAGACCACGTACCCCAGCGCTGATATTCCAGCGACACAACACCAGAGAGAAGGGTCTGGGTGAAGATTTGACCGAAAAGGACCCCTGGGAAAGCTCAAAAAGTGACAAGTTGACATTCCGGGTTCTGGGGCTAGGACGATATGCCACTTTGGACCACGCCATGGGACCGCGCCGAGTGGGTTTTGCCCAACAGCAGCTGCACCCTCCCATGGCCTATATCACACAGAGCATGGAGAAAGAGTCCGTTTGGTAAATCGCCGCCGTGTGTGCAGAGAAAGCCACTGCGATGACAAAAAGTTGTCCATTTTCTAGGCGATAGCGGCTCGAGCGTACGAAATCAGTTGCTTTTTTTTTCCTATCTAGTTTTTTTTTTTGGCGCTCAAAATGGCAACAACTTTTTGACGTGTATTATAGGGTTTCACCTATGAAAAAAATAATTTTCACCAAAAATTGTAAGTAAGATTTTAACCGCAGATTTGCTGGAAATAAAACACCCCGCCTTGGGCTGTTGGCAAAAGCCAACATCCCGCTTTCGGACTATTGACCAAAAAAGTCAAACCGGCACCTGGTACTCCTACGTACGTACGAGCAAGCAGCAAATTTAGGGGCCGAACGAGCGACGTACCAAAATTGTGGTTTGAAAGCACCAAACTGTGCCTCGAGCACCACGCACAGAACAA
>JAYJME010001471.1:0-16344 GCA_036873775.1 Costaria costata
CGCATACAAACACTCACATAGTAATGGTATTCACTGACGAAGTGATCGCATACTGCATACGACGGCATACAACTCTGGACGGACGTGAAAAGACCGTTGGTCTTCATACTTATACCCCAACGGTCCTTACTGTAGTACATACGTTGCCAGCATGTCAGCGTGTTGTAACTGCCCGAGTTGTTCCATGAGTTAGTGGTTAGTGAACATATTATAACTGCGGGGGGGAGGGCGAGCAGGGAGCCAAATGGTTCCGATATGCTCCACGTGACCAACCAAATGGTATGCTCTGATCTCCGACAGCGCTCCGCTGGTCGCGTGTTGCTGCGTGGGACGTATAAAAGTTTACGGGGTTGGCGTTGCCCGGGTCGAATGGGCGTAACGGTCGGCGTCCTGTGCGCCATAAAACGGTTAAAACCCTAACCCTAGGCCATACAACAGTAAAAACCAACCAAACTAGTTAGGAGCCGGTGTGCCCGTAGGGTCTGTGGCCAAATAACGGTACAACGATGCCTTCGCCAATGAGCGCTGCCGACATTAGGTGCTTTCTGTGGCAAGTTTGCCCTGTATGATACCGGCAAGTGTCGCAGTGGTGCAGAACACCCCACCGGTATACCGTTTTCTGGGTACTGTTGTTGATATTATTATATTTTTCATTACCTTGGGCACGTGCGTGTGTGCGTGTGTGGGTGCTGGGGGAGATGTGGTTTGTGGAGTGGTGGCTATGGGTTGTGGGTAGTCGTGGAGTTGTGCAGCTGTAAAGCTTGTGGGTTGTGGGGTTGTGGTTGTGGCTTGTGGCGTGGGTGGTGTGGGGTGTGGTCCGTTGGATTGGTGGTTGGTGGGTGGTTGGTGGTAGGTGGGTGGTGGGTGGTGTGGTGTGGTTCGAGGTGTGTGGTGTGTGGCGTGTCGCGTGTGCCTGCGCCCGTGTTTAGGTTATATAGATTTTCCTGATTTGCGTTATTCACCTCAGAACTGCTGGAGCCGGTCTTGGGACCACGAACAACAGCAGCAGTACAAGGGATCATGCGTTTGGTGCGGGAAAACCAACCCTTACGTACAAAAAGTACGAATCATATGATACGCGTAGCAGCGTGAACTCTTTTATTTAAAATCACATTACACACGACGAAAGCGCAAATTCGAACGGTCGGTAGCGGTTGCGTCTCAGGTGCTGCAGATGTCGGGGGGCGAGGGGTTCGTTTTCTATTTCCTTTTCGGAAAAGCGCTACCGGAACCCTCCCAAGCGGTAGAGGTGAGGAGGAACGCCGACTGCCGCCAAATTTGCGCAGTGACGGCCATGACCGATTACCGACAGGCATGCCCATGCAGTGGGCACTTGCGGAGAGGGTTCAGGGTTTTTATTGCGGAGCATCCTAGACAGCGATGCTAAGGGGAAACTGGCGCTGGCGCCGGCGCAGATGACCTCGAACCTCCAGTCCCATTGGCGAGCAGCCGGTACGAAGGACAAGCGATACACGTTGCACTCTTTCCGAGTGCGGGGGGGGGCGGCGAGCCACCATATGGATGGTACTGCCATGGACGTTCTCATGTACGTTGAATGAAGGTCTTCAGCCGTGGCCAGAAGATACGTAGGGGTAACGGCATCAGCGGCGGCGTCGAGGGGAACCGGGCGTTCGCGCGACACGGCTTTCATACGTAGACCCAGACGCCTTATCACTACTGTCGAAGGGGTTTGTGGAATCGTACGCAGCGTTCCCACTGAACAACTAACGGCAGCAGACCCCCTAAGGTGCTATAACATACCTGGAAGCTATAAGTTTGGGGATAACGAGGAAGAGAAGCAACCCGCAGAAAGGATAAGGGAGACAAACAAGCGACGACATTGAGATAATGGCGAAGGTACAACAAGTATGGGTGAAATTTAATGCCGTAGCAGAGAGGGCTCATTGGTCCCAAACTAACTGGTACGAAGTAAGCTGTAAGATATCACACCACGCAATGTTACCTACTCGACGAGGTGCCGTTTTGGTTGATAGATAATCAACGTGGGAGTAGTAACCCTGGGCGAGAGTCTCCGGCTGATCGCAGCAGAGAGGCCCTATTCATCCCAAACCATAGACCACTACGAATTCATATACGACGCAATGTTACGACAGTAAGTGTTCACCACTTGGAGGAGAGATATGCCAGGTATCTACGAGCAGTTCCAGCTTCCAGTGGTTGCGCGTTCGATTAGAGATTTGTTTAATGCTCTTTGCATTCGCAGGACATAGCTTTCGTTCAAGTGAACACTCGTATATATCGTATATAGCAGTTCCAGCTTCCAGTGGCCGCGCATTCGATTTGAGATTTGATTGCTTTTTTTACTCGCAGGACACAGCTTTCGTTCAAGTGAACACTCCTATACTTCGTATATCGTGCCAGGTACCAGGTACATCATCACGTACAAGATGGTGCCAGCTTTATCGTTGCCGCGCATGAGGGGGTCATGCGACAGGCTACAGTAAATATCGAGGCCGATCACAAGCTCTTTAGACGAAATTTGACGTCGACTCGAGTACCGGTACATGTACGAGGGACGTCGGGACACTCTTACTCTTTATTCGACGCTGACTCGAACAAGCCCGTTGTCGAGTTTTATATCCCAAACTCTCGGAAACTCCAAACATCGGTTATTAGCCCTATAATATCATAAGACGCCCCTCGACCGTGGCCTGGGGCTGACGAAGATCCTGGCCCTCTAGCTCTACGGGATGTTCATGTGGTACGCGTGCCCCGTGCCTGGGCCGTGTGCCCTGTGCCCGACGCAAACTATTAATGCTACTGCTGTAGACTACCGCTGCTGTCAAACTCCAGGATTATTACAAAAATATTTTATCATACGAGTATGTATGTATCCCGCCACATCCGAGTCCTTTTATACTCGTAGCATGGGTCGGGACACAAATAAGAATATTACCGGTACTGCTTGTCGGTACCATAGGTACCGGTAGCAACCTCACCCGAGGACCTTTCAAACCTACCGGTACTCATTCTCAACCCCTGCAGCAAGTACCGATATCGTATGTCGCCTCTGGTAACAACCTGTTTTCAGGCGTTCCTCCGTAGGGGGTGTGGTATTCAGCGTACCCCCGGTGATAAAGTGACGATCGAAAAACGAAACAAAAAATATATCACCGAGTGTGCTCATGTAGGGGGGGGGGGCGTTATCTAAGGAGGGTGTGCTTTCTTCCGTGTCGGTGCTAGACGGTAGACGGTAGTCTACTGCTGTAATATCATACCAGGTACTTCGTACTCGAACCATACTACAGTCAGTATACGATAATTGTACTCGTACGAGTATCTTGGTTGCGTGCAATCGCTTGGCACATAACAGGTACCAGGTACCAGGTATGGGAACAACCAGTAATGGCAGCATGCGAGTAGTGCCGGTTGCCGTCGTGATGCAGCAGAGTGCCGGTCCAGTATTTCCGGCTGGAACATGAACATACCGGCACTCGTAGACAACACTGCTGTAGATGGACCCTGACTGCTGTACCACCCTTTCGTCCTGATTTCCCGGCTTTCGGAGATTCCGAGCAACGTTCCGAAGAAGCGAGCGCATGTTGCAAGCGTCAAGCACCGTCAGGACGCAAAATTACGAGGTGCGGGCCGATGCTACTGAGGTACCAGTGTGTTCGTCGTGTCGTACTATATGTAGCTACTAGCAAGACTTCGCTCGTACCGAGCTCTCACCTGTGTTGGCTCCGGTGACTATCACCACGCGGTTTGACATGTCAGCATCGTAGGGGGGAAACGAAGGCGGAGATTGCAGTCCGACGGCGCGTAGAGTGGCCATTGCAGGGCTCGAACATGCCTTCCACATCAGCACAAGGGGCGACGCTATCACTGCACCTATAACGGACGAAACCAGCTGCCCAACTTGCGACATTGCAAAGCTGCAACACGGGGAGGACACGTCGTGTGGCGTGGTGTGCGCTGGTGGCGCGGCGCCGGAAGAGATAAATGATGCGTAACCCGAACACGAAAAGCCACTTTATCTATACGCGCATGCAACAGAAAGTTCAAAATTTGAAATTCAAACTTCCAAAATTATTTGGTACGAAAGAGCCGTGCCTCAAGCGCGCCTTGTCGAGGTAGGCGATGCTGCTCATGGTACCTCCGGCCCCCTCATGGCCCCTCTCAGTCTCACTGTTGTTGATGTTACGGCTGATGTGCGTACCACGCACCGCGTTTATGATTTATCTGCGCGGCTTGACATGTCAACCCCCGTTGGGACTAACAAAAGCAATGAAACGACGGTTTGACGGTTGCATCCATGGCCATGCCATGCATGGCACTGCCATGGGCCATCATGGTACTGCCGTGGGCCTTCGTGGCAGTGCCATGACACTGCCTGCCGCCATGACATGTCGCAGCCATGGCGGTGCCAAGAAGACCAATGGCGCGCGCGATGGCACGCGTCATGGCATTGCCACGATGCCATGGTATTATACTTGCGGGGCTCGGGCCAAGGTCCGCCACAAGGGTGCACGCTGCTCATGCTGCCACGTGGCTGTACTGCCATCATTGCACTTTTTTCATCAACTCCCATACATTGCAAACACCATGCCACTGCCATGATACCCTTGTACGGCAGTGGCCGTCCATGTCAGTGTCATGGGACATGTTCACTATTCATGGCGAGACATGGCAGTCGGTGACATGAAAACCCCATGGCAGTGCCAGGAAAACCCATGGTACCACCATGGCATACTGCATACCGGTATATATATCCCATACGCGAAAGACCATCATGACAGCAGTAGTTCGTGAAATGTCTTGACCCCCATAGCATCGCCACGACGACGGTAGGAGGCATCCATATAATGGTTTCGCACTTTCGTTCGACGTCGTTTTTTTGTCAGATTCTTGGTTACGTCGAGGTTGCGTCGGTTCTCTTTTTGCCTTGTTGTGATCATGTGATTTGTTTGCATTACATTTATTGAGCACCATCAAAATCTGTATGAACGGAAGCGCGAAACTCGGCCTGCGTGCGTACAGTACTGGACACGAAACGGCTACTTACAGCACCTGCCAGTAATGCGTGAGAAACCAGCCGCGGAAGCGACCACCCTGGCGGGTTGTAGTTGGGTGATCAGCCGCGTTGTTAGCAATTAGCGCTTTGTGGCATGAAATCATGCCCGATCCTTACCACTAACCCTTCGAAATCGTGATTTTTATTTTGCCATTTCGGTAAGGGTTCGGGTTATTTATGGTCAGGGCTAGCGTCGGGTACGATATCTTACCGCAGCAGCGCTGGTCACTAACTAACGCGGTAGGTCGTTCAGCGATACTCTCCAAAGATGGTTGCTAACGCGGCTTATGGAGCCAGGATCGCACAGATCGACGAGGGGCCTTCAGGCAACCCCTGATGTGGTATGCTACAGATTGCGCTTCGATCATAAGAAAGTGAGACTCCTTTTCTCACGACAAATAAGAAATTTGACCGAAACAACAGTGCTCAGGGTCGGGTGCCATACTACAGTAATCATATGCATAACAGTCAACAGCTTGTCCTCAATGGTGGCAGTAAAACAATATATTGAGCCTCGACACCAAATTGTCGTTTCTAGTAGCGGGCGCCTTCTGTATTGCACATGGCGAAGCGCGGAAGGAAGTTGGCGGTGGCAACGGCGCCGTCCCCTCGCCTTCGCGTACCGCCAGAATGAGAAACACGCAAAAACGCCACATGCTACACGTATTTGGCAGAGAGGAGCTGATTGTGAGGTTTTAGGCTCACTCTGCTGCTGCAATACGACGATGCATGGCGCGAATCACAGATTGTGCTCCTCTTCTTGCCAAGCACAGCCATCAGGCGAGTCGTGGCGCACGCGATCAACCATTCGACTGTGCTGAACAAATGTCAGCTCATTGCAGGCTCGCATATTCAGTATTTATATCGTGATGTGCTCCGAGGTGGTGAAAAGGAAGAAGGCGACCACGAAAAAAACATAGCGCAGCCAAGGTATAGCTGTCGCAAGGAACTGTCGTCATCTTGTGTGATGTGGTGGACGGCGTACGGCGGACGCTTCAGGCAACACGAAAGGGGCATGTGCCTTTTTTGTTTGGTGCCGTCAGGTTTCGAAACTCGCATTCGCTCGTAATAAAGCAATATAAAGTATAATCGGGGGCCACTGGAGGTTACGAGATTGCGCATTGCCGCAAACGCACATTTACTCGCCCACCGCCGCGGCGATCGCGCTCGGTCGCAAGCACGCTGTGAAAGAGAAGTCGAGGGAAAAAAATGCCGGAGGCGAAATAAGCACCGCTCCTCGACTTACACCAAGTTCCTTGAGAACTACGTTCGCACCACGCTCCTCGAGAGATACGGCGTGGCTGTCGCGTCACTTGCACAAAATACCTTTCTCTTTGCCGTGGAGTGAGTTTTGATCCTCGCTTCTACCGGTTGCCACACGAAGTTTTGTTGCAGCTGTGCCGCACGTGCTGGAAAACTGCGCAGGCACCGCTTGAGCCCGCGAATTGTCCTCTTTTTGCGAAGCTAGTTCTCGGATAGGGGCCGTGTTGGTTGCCCTTTAATACTGTCGGTAAACGTGTATAGGGAGGGACATGTTCAACGAGGTGGGGAAACGCGAGTGATGTTCCAACAAAAATAAATGTCGTAGTCGTTGGTCGGAAATCGGGTGCAAGGGCACCGAGACCGGTTTATCTTAGTGAGGTTTCGAGCTCCACGGTACCAGGCGCTGTACACGGTGCAAGTTGTGGTTATGGCACCGTGAGGGTTGGTTCGCCCGTGCGGGTTACCACCGCCGTGTTTCGATGGATCACAGTTTAACGACTCATTCTATTGCTATTAAATAGCGTGATCCGCTCATTCGTTGCAAACGACATTCCGAGTGCTGTACACAGACCACACAACCGCAGAGTGGTTCGTCGTGTAATGTCGACGGGACAGCCGTCAGCATACGCCGACCGCTGATGCTTTCCAACACCTGAGCTCTTTTGCGGCCTCCCTAACCCCCCGACCGCGCGTGCCAACAAGCCACTGACCGTTCGGCACATAGTGAGACCAGGCAACACCCTCGGTGAGCAAGCAACAACAAAGACATCTCCAATAATGCCAAATACGCGGCGGAATGGTCAGCCAAAGTTTAGCCCCGCGCAGCTTTGAGACCATCTGCGCGCGGGCCGCCGGCAGCCTTGACGATCCGTTCGCACGCAACCCACATCTCCGCCGACGCAGCGGGCTCGTTTTTGGGTACGGTTGGAAGCGCCGGCCGCACATCCAACAAATGGCCCCATGACCTCGCATGGGATGGGGCAGCCAAACGGCATCCAATACGGCTGATAGTAGTCGCTGTCTGCGGTTGGAGAGGGGTCAGTGAGGCGAGGGGGGCGGGGGACGGGGCGAGGTCAGTGAGTGTGTATTTTTTCGACGTGGGTACTCAATCGAAGCAGGGGAGAGCCTCGGTGAAGTAACGCGAAAACATGAAAAAATCTTTTTAGTGGGGCAATAAACAAAAACGGGTATACCCGGTCCGTTTTGAGTCAAAACGGGTACAGCCTGGAATCAAGTCAAAAACTCAACCCGCGAGCCACACGATTGGCCGAAAACAAATCGTACCAGTTTTTGGTGGGATAATGACCCGGATACACCTGTTATGCTTGGCTTTCCCCGTTTTTATTTATGTTTTACTTGTAACCACTTGCCTATGGTTTGCCGCTTCTTTGTTATTTCGTTTGTTTCCAAGATTTTTCACCCTTCACGTCATTGCACTACTGTATCATTTCACTGTATCTCACCATTATGCGTACTTGCGTACGCGCGTCTTTACATTCACAGTATACGTATAAAAAACGCAATGTAAATCTATGTAATATCCCCTACTCCGACTGCTGTACTACTATTAGACGATGTAAAACAGGTACACGCCGAGGCTAAGTGCGAAACACACGCTTGCCACCAGAACTCTGCTTCTACACAGCTCCCGCTTGGTGTCCTAATCCCACCCAGACCTGGTGCCACCTGGACCTGGGCTCTCCAAACTGAACCTGGATACATCTGAGTACCAATATATAATTAGCCGCCGGCAAGTGTACCTGTGGGCCCTTATCCCCCAGAAACGGGTACGATGCGTTTCTGGAAAATCAATCGCTTGATGGATCGTGGGGTTTGTTTTCGACTTGATTCCAGACTGTACCCGTTTTTGACTCAAAACAGACCAGGTGTACCCGTTTTTGACTCAAAACAGGCCAGTTGTACCCATTTTTGGTTATTTCCCTTAAAATTAATTCACGCTAACTAAATGTGTTGTTGTTTTAGGAGACGGCATGAAAGGATTCCGTCAGTGCATCGGGGGGTTTGAGGAGTGAAGGTTTTTCGTGAGACGGGGTATTGCCGCGCTCACCAGAAAGGCTCTTGAGAGGCAGCGCCGACGCGCAGACCGAAGTGCAGCAGCCTTCGTCCACGTCAAGGCAAGTCAGGCGCATGGGTATTTCAAGAACCTGCATTATCGACTCGGGGACGAAACGAAAAATGCCGCTACGGACGCCCCCCGGGTTAACTGAGAAGGCGGCAGCGCTCGAGCCGGCGGCGGCGAACCTTCTTCGGAGCTCCTGTCAAAGTGGGTCCGAGCGTCGGAAGGAGAAGAGGCATGAAAACATGAAAGCATGCATGGATATGGTTTTGATGAAGTAGACAACAACAAGGGGTGGTGCCTGCCAATTGAACCCTGGTAGCAGTCGCCTTATGAGGTATCCTACCATTAGCGCTGGCTGGTATATCGCGTTTAAGACGATCTGGTGGGATAGGCTCTCGCGCTTTTCGCAGCCCAGCATAACTACGTCATCCTTGTGGTGTTTCGTGTTTCGCAAATTGCGGGCTTCGAACCGGCCCTGACAACAACCCACGCATGGGAGACCAGAGCAAGTCGTAGCCCTGTGCCGAGAGCGCGCTGCTCCGGCATGGGGAACACAAAAAAGGAAAACTACCAGTAGTATGGAAGCATAAATCGAAAGCAACGTTCCATTTGGGCGTCCATTAATCGCTCTCTTACGCTCCAACGGTGCGGGGGGGGGGATGCGACAAAAGGCCACGCACACTTCGGCTGCTCGCACCTTAGCAAAGAGAACCATCGCCAACTTGCTATCGAAATACGTTGATCGCCACCCGTATCCGACGTGCCCCCCCACGGCAGACTCCCAGTCCGTACAACCAAAACGGTGCGATACAAAACTGAGGCAGACCACTCTGCATGCACGCACGGTAGAGAGGGGGGCAACGTTATGAGTGTCTTCAATGAGAGGTGATGCACGGGTTTCGGGTGTAGAGAGGCGAAGAAAGAGGGGTGTAGGTCGGGGGGGGGAGACTGGCCTTTCGAATCCAGCTTGTCGATGCACGGCAAGAGAGGCCTTTGAAGCTCAACGATTTCCAGGCGCTAACCTTCCCGTCCGCCGCCCTTGCTACAAGTGACTTAGCCCAAGCGCTAGAGAACAACGGGGACAGCATCCTATGAAGGCCGGCGAAATAATCCTCTCCAGAACGGTTTATACACTGTTGTAACGCAAGTTCCTCAAACACCGCATTTTATAATATGTATATGTGATCGCATGATGGGCGTACCGTGCGGCGGGCGTGGATTGAATGAGCGGCATCAACTCCGTCGTCAAGACAAAGGGCCCGATGAAGTTGCTCCCGAAGATCGAGTCCAAACCGTCAGCAGTCAACCTGGTGTCACCATCGACAGCCGCAATCCCGGCTGTTGTCGATATAGCCGGTTTCCAGCGTAAACAGGGAGGGTGAGGGTGATGTCTAGGCATTCGGCACGGCAAAAACATGCAACCTTGGATGTGGGCCATGTGACAGTTTGTGCGTCGCCGTGTAGCAAACGCTCGGGTCAACTTTGCCTGGTTGGTCCAGTAGTCGAGCAAACGCGCGCTGAAAACTGTGCCGTGTGATATGCGATACCATGCCTGCAACCTCTCTCCTGCATGAGGAGCCGACCCGCCGAACACGAAACCAGCATGGAGTAATGAGACAAAACCCACACCCCACCGTTATTCACGAGCACATCCAGCTGGCCTCCGTGCTTCTCTTCGAACGATCTGGAGAACGTGCGCACGGACTCCAGATCGCTCAGATCGCACAGCATCACCTGCAAGGGCCGGTGCACACCCGGTGCATGAAGAGCATCAGACAAACATGAAAAGGCTTCTCTACAGGAGCACTATACCTGGTATCTGGTAGCATGTAGGCTTATTTATACTAAGGATCCATTTTGCTCGAGTTTTCAGAAAAAAAATGTTTTTTTGCTGTTGTGCTTTATGCTTTCTTAGCTTTCCCCCTGGTTGTGCCTACTATGCTCCAAACAAAACTCAACCAATGCTACGTTTATTCCAAGAGTCCAATTTTGCTACATTATGCTCAAAACATTAAGCACAAAATATTTTACTTTTTTGCCAAAGCAGAATGGATATAGCCTATTAGTTTAATACTACAGTAGCATTGTAGAATTGAGTTTCGATTAAGCCTTTGCCGTGGGCAGTTTGACATTGCGTACACTTTCTGGGTCGAATCAACATCCGACCCGATGCATTTGGACCTACAAAATGTTTTTACAGAAGGCCTGAGCCTACAAAAAAATGATTCAATACCTCGTGTGAGCGAACAAAGTCCCATCTGGAGTGGATCCACAAGATATTAGGCAGAAATCCACGAGAATGGCGCACCAAAATCGGGATATTGGGAACGGTTTTGACAATACAGCGCAAAAAACAGCATTCCCATCACACGGATGCTGCAGTAGATGTTTAAAGCTGTTTCGCCGTGGGTGTAAATCTTCCGGATGCTCTGTAAGAAGTAGCGGCGGAAACTGGATGGCGGAAAAACGGCTAATCGCGGTTCTGCAAACCCCATCAGGTGCTGGTGGTATACCTTGGGCTCATAAACGAAGGTCTTACTGTTCGGTGAGACGATTAAAGTACAGGGTTGTTTACCCGAGAAATTACTGCGGCTTATCCGGTTCGCCGGTTCGCCGTCGAAACCCGCCATACGTTCGCTGTTGCCACGAGGATTTTTCCAAGGCATGGCACCAACTGTCATTCAGCGGAAATTTCGGCTTCGTATGCTGGTGTGATTTGCTGGCCCAATAGGGCAGGATCCGCTGACGAGAGATCTGTTGGTCCATTTCGCGTCCCCAAGACGAGCACAATATAGTCCTGGCCAACGCGTCTCGTGCATGACCTAGATGACCCCACGGCCCGCCGACCGATTGGCGAACAGCGATTTCCTCCACTTCGAGCTGAGGAAGTGGCACTGAAATGTCGTCTTGAGTGACGTGGCATGGAGGGAACTGCGTAATGAAGTTGTTGGGCATGTACTCCGTCGTCCCGCTGGCGTGTATTTGGGAGAGTCGTTACTTCGTGAGGGTTGGCACAGGGCTCGCAGCGCGCACGGAAAGGCGGTGGTGAGCATCGACACCGGGCGTGTGGGGAAATTCAAGTATAGGAGCTTAGCGGCGACAGGGAGGTCATCCGGTGCGTCGTCGGAAAAACAGAGGCCAACCGCAAAACTATATAGGAACCCGCCCATTTGAGCGGAAAGTCTAGCGGAGCAGGGGGCGATGGTGCGGCCGCAGCCTTATCTGCGATAGCGGTGGTGCCGGTAGCCTGCGCAGTACTTGCCGGTAACGGAGCAAGCGCGGCTGTGCCTAGCGTGGCAGCAGCGTCACTTGTAGTACCCGTGCGGCCCGCCGGGGGCATGCAAAAAGCGACGCAAAAAACGGTGTCGGCATCGACCGAACTGGCCGCCGGACGGAGACGGCGATCGCTGTTAGTGACGAGGCAGAACACTTACGAGCAAAACACCTCTACGCAAGTGGAGAAATTATGTCAGCCTTTATACGTGGTCCGTGTTCGCGAAAAATTGAGCAACTTTCAAGTGGTCAGCGGGTGCCCAGCCAAAACGGCAAAATAGGGGCTGGATGCTAGCCCACTTAAACCGATGCCGGAAATCGAATACCGAGCTTGTAGAACGCACCCATGAGGTAGAAAGCCCCGTCACCCACCCAGGTGACTCGTCTAGACCCACTGCAATCATGCTCGATGACGGGTTGCGGCAGACGGGACAATAAATCCTCGTTTTTAGCGCTGCCCTTGCGACACTCGAGTGTGAAATCGGAGCCCGTGAGAAAAGCGAGCCACCCTATGATCTGCAAAAACGCGAAACTCGGGTGTCCGAAGGTTAACCCTGAAGACGGTTAGTGCCGATTTTTTCTGACTGCTTTCAAGTCGGGGGGAGTCCGAGGGCATCATCAGGCGTCCCTATTCACGCCGATGAATACTGCTGTAGACCGTACTACCGTTTGTACGACAGGATGGGGTTCGACGACTTATGTTTGGTTTTAATATTTACGAGCAAATATTTTCATGACTGCACGTACACACAAATACGAACACAACAGCATCGCGGCCAGCCAT
Organism: Costaria costata; assembly: GCA_036873775.1. NCBI lineage: Eukaryota > Phaeophyceae > Laminariales > Agaraceae > Costaria > Costaria costata. The sequence goes on from JAYJME010001471.1 coordinate 12,436, forward strand.
GGCTGTCGCAAAGGCCAGAGGAAGAAGTCCAGCATGTCCTGTTTCGAATCGAGGGTAGCACGGCTAAAGTAGACCCTGGTTCGCACGGCGCCATCGAGTTGCCCCTGCTCAAGAGTAGTACGAAATCCATCGATGTTAGCGTCGCAGTATACCCGAAAAGGACAAGATCTGTCTGCGACAACGTCCTAATCGGGGAACACCAAGGCGGGTAAAGTTGAGAGCTCGGTGAGCAATTGGCGAACGATGTTTTCCATCGAAGCCGTAAACACAAAAATAGCATACCCTGCTTTGGAAGTGCGGTTGTCGGACAGGCTCGTTTGGACGTGTCCCGCAGAAAAATGTGGCCTTACGGAGCTGCTGCAGATCCCGAGGTATAGGTACCATATGACGTGCCCAAAACAAACTGCGCATGCTCGCGGGGCGAACTAACGTGCCCAAAACAAACTGCGTCCATATATAGCGCCCAGTCGAGCTTCCGAGTGCGAAAACGTGAGGTTTTACTGACGCAGGTGGTCGAAGAAAACACCTATCGTCTTGAAATTGAACCGCGGGATCGACATCGAAGACGATCACGTCGTCAAGGCAGGCAACCGGGCGATGCACTCCTGCCTTGCGGCACTACAACCGGCTCGAAACGTAGCATTGGCGTGCAAAATACCGTGATGAGAACTGTGTCCCTGCACACGACCATCTGGTGGAACAGAGACACTAGGCCGACGAGGAAAAGTACTGGCACTATACCGACAGAGTCAAGGACCTGATCCACGCAGGAAACAGGCAACTGACCTAAGCTGCTGATTGTAACGAGCTTTTTTGTTAATACCGATGATCCTGGTGATCTTGATGCCTCCAGCCTTTGTTGGGGTGGCCACAAGCGGGCTCGAGAACAAAGAAGGCGAGTGTTGAATTTGGGCGGGCGGGAGATATAGGTCCAGGATAGAGTCGACTTTCTTGGTCAAAATCGGATAGATACGATAGAGAGCCGGGAAGTGACTGGCGCACTGCCCGTAGTAACAGAAATCTCGCAGGCGAGCAAAGAGCAAGAACCGAAATGCGTTTTGGGTTGAGAACAGACACCAGAAATATCGCAAACGACGCCACCCAACTGGTCAAAGACCAACGCCGTCCATTCCGGACCATGCACATTGAATGTTTCGTCGCTGACATGTGGCGGTAATCGGTTCCAAACGCGCACGAGCGACACGCGCTGGTTTTGGGTTGCTCATCCGACGCCAAGGAGGCGTTTAATCGATGACGACGAGTTGCTATGGCGCAAATCGCAGTGCTTGTAGTGCGTACGTCATCTCCCAGGACACACCTTCGTCAATTCGCGACGCTAGGGGAGAACTCGAACCCTCCCCATTCGCGTTCGTATAGAGTCAGGGACGCCTCAAGAAATAAAAAAGGGGCGAAGGTGAGCCCCATTTAATTCGTCGGGTGCGACTCGAGAGTCTATTTAATGGTGAGGGCCGAGCGCTCTACTAGCCGGTTTGTCGGGAATGTTTGCCGGCCGGATCGAGACCACCCCCGCCGCTGCTTTGTTTATGATCGGGACATCGAAATATCCTTCTCTTTTTTTTCTTCGTCTCTTGGGTATGGGGAAAACGTTCGTACGTTCTCTTGTCCATGAACAACACAGAAGACATCATCTGTTTAATTCTTCCTGTAGTGACGCCTTCAGCATGCGCATCCTGCTGCGCTTTGGAAGAGCTCGTTCGCGGCGCCTTCCGCGTCCGAGCTTCGTCGCACGTAAACTAATAGAGCTCTTCGTACCGTGATACACACCTGGTCCAGTTGGAGTATATTTCTCGGTGTTGGCGTCAGTTGATCAGGAAAAATAATGGTTTGTTTACCAGTGTACGTACAGAATGGAGTATAGCATGAACACATAATGGATAACTTCACCTCTAGCGTTCCAGTCTGGATGACACTCGCTGTGCCCTGCTGCTCCCCCGCCGGCGTGCCGGCCTTCACCTTGCTTGCGCTTGTCAAACGTGTCTGCCTGATCACGACGAAGCAACAGCGGAAAACAAAAAGCGTAAATGCAGAGTAGTAGTAGTAGATGTGATGAGTTGCGAGGCGCCCTCCGTTGAGCCCGCGGTGGTGGGACAGAGGGGCGCGGTAAAAAGGGAGATACCCTACGAGATATTAACCGTATTTTAGTAGTACTTCTACTATTCACAGTAAAAACTGGAATCTGTTTAGAGACTGCCCAGAAACAGCACATACAAGTCTTGTGAAGAAACATTCAGCGGAGCACAAATAAACATCTGAAGGGCTTAAAAACATAGCATAAGAACTACAACAAAACCGCAACGACATCGACGACGACGACGAACTTTAATCCGCGCACCGAATCCGACATCCTCTACAAGCTGCGAGCGAGCGAGCGCGCCGCGACGACAGAACCATGAACAAACAACCCGAACGAACCTAAGCTCCTTTTCAAGCAATGCTCGAGCTCTTTCGCCTCGCTCAATCGAACGGCAAGCCATGATGACTTTGGCACCCATCCGAGCAAGATGAAAGGCCGTCCTGTTGCCGATACCTGGCCGGTCGGGCGAAAAACGACAACACGCCAATACAATTACGAGACAAAATAACTTTTCCAGACTGATATACGTTTGTCCAGAACTGTGGTACTCGAACATATTTGGGGGGGGGGGCTGTCGTCGCATTATTGTCGATGCCAAATCTTCAAACATTCGAGTCAAGAGCGAGTCGTTCAGCCATGGGGGGCGCAATCGGTTATACGCCTGGAGAGGAACGCCGATAGAATCGTTCCAGCCAACTACCAAAATCTGTGGTTGGCCGTGGCAGACAATTAACGGCACACGGCGGCAGAACCGAATATATATAGATACATATATATATATATTGTTTGTGCTTAAAGCTCTACTGGCATGTATGCTATACTTCGTGTATACCTAAAACTCTATGTATTCACAGTAGGGACACGAAAAAGGTCTGAGGGTTTGTGGACAAGCCGCCAAGAAAGACAGCAATGAGAAAGCCCACCTTTCGCTTGGCATGACGGCACACATCAGGCGGCGAGATGGGGAATCATTGATGTAAATGACAAGCTGGCCATGCATCTATCTACTACTGGCTTTTTGCAAGCACCACAGAGGAGGGGGCTCAACTGTGCGAGCTCCCAGTTCCACCCCCACGCGTAGATGCCTAATATACCCCTACCCGCGCCTTCCTCCAATGCTAACTGCCCCCGCTTGTACTGATTTTACTTGTCTTCGCTTGAAAACATTTTTGCGAGTGATGCGTGGAAATCGAGGGAGGCCGGAACGAGATACGGCTGCTGGCTGAGCCGCCTCATGCACTGCGACGATAGTGTTGATTGACCCTCGGAGAGTAAATATAGACGGTTCTCGCAGGAGTGCAGGGTTGGAACACCACGACAGCGAGAAAAAGAGCTCTTACATACGTCCGTTGATGGGGAGTGTATGGCAGCATCGCAGTAGCATAACAAGACCCTCTACAGTCGGGATTACCTATCACTGACCTACTCGAGCTACCGGAGTAAAGTTGAAAACGCGGTCACCTTTCGGGGACTAACTACTCCTGTGGAATTATACTTCAATAATTTTTACAGTACTCGTACTGCATGGCAGTAAAAGGGTTAGGCTGTTACGTTAGTATTACCTGACGTCGGCGCCGCGGCCGCACGTGGGTGGCGCGTGGGTGCGGCCTCGCGCGTCGGCAGCTTCGGCGCCCCGGGTGCGACTGCCTGCGGGCGGGGTGGTGGCTAGTTACCCCATTGGAGAGCTCTTTACACAGCTGCATCCACATGTTTGGGAACAACCTACTTGGACTTTGAGTTGGAGATAGCCAACCCAAGGGGCTTAACCCAAAGGGCTTATAACAACCCCCCCCTCTCCTTCAATTACATATGTA
>JAYJME010001472.1:0-16341 GCA_036873775.1 Costaria costata
CGTTGACAGCAGGCATTATGACATGGTGGCCATGATGATACTGCTGTAGTGCATTCGGGGTCGAGCTTGCTGCTGTTCTGAGAAAACCCATCGAAAGGGGAAACAAAAGCGTTGTTGTTGTATACAGTTTTGACCCCACACGCCGAAAACAAACCCTTGCCACAACACAAAGAATACTGGAAGAGCCACAGCTAAAGATTCTGCCGAGACGGCTAAAGATTCTGCCGAGTCGAGTTGCTACTGCTAACTTCACGCTCGTCTGGCTCGGGGAGCTCGCGCGCTCAGGGGAAATTAGCCACCGAAGAGGGTGCGGCCAGGCGTTAGGAGTCGAGGGTCGAAGGCCGCGGTCGAGAAGGTCAAGGCGGCGCCGAGCAATCGAGTTCGAATTTTCCGGTACTGAGCGCGGCACAAAACAAAATCGCTTGCCGATCGCTGGCCTCTCGTGAAGCGGTGATCATTTTATATATATATCTATTTATACTCGTATAACTGCGGTACCGCACAACAGCAGCAGTACGAGCACAACTGCCGTTCGAGTATCATGCCATGTACGGTGCTCGTATCATGCACTCATATTGTACCAGGTACCAGAGTATCAGAGTATACATGTCGACGTGTATATGTGCATACCCACTTGTGTCTGTGTGTGTTACTCACATCAAACTTTTCTATACACGTCGACATCCAGCAAACCAAGTGTGTCCATGCTGATTCTCTGATTCTGCACCCTATTCTTCGAGAGAGACAAGCTCAATCACAAACGACGACGCAGAGCACGACGCGATACTCTGTAAGATAGCACGAGCATAGCTGGCACTATCAATGGCAACTCGTGCACCAAGATATTTGTACGTGTCATCGACTTGTTTGCGTTGGTGGATGCTGGATGGTAGTATTATTGTTGCTGTCTCTCATCGTATTGATTTTCGTGAAAACACCAAAAAAAAACCGGTACGACATACCGTCTGCATGGCGTACGGCGTTTATCGTCGTGTGATACCAGCTGTATGATACGCGCTGCAGTGAGCTCGAGAGGGGTCCCTATTGTTTTGGCGCGGTCAGACTGCAAGTCGTGGTGTACGCACGCACTCTTGTAAATTGAAGCATCCTCCTTGCGCGTAAGGTGTATATATATGCCCTGGGTATGGTCATGCTTGCGAGCACCAGCGTGGGGGGTGATGCTTGAGCCTGTCGCGTTAAAGTACGCTTGAGCGACCCGATACCCAACCGCAGCAGTATCGGACGCTTCGCTATTGTTTCGGTGAGTGCGGAAGATGCTGAGCTCGCGAGGACGTGCCTCAAACTTCGAGCGTTAGGGGTCAGGGGCTTTTTGGCTCCGCCTACGTAGGTCTTCGTCGACCTTTAGGATTAGCGGGCCAGTGCGTCTCTATCGTCACTGCCCCTTCTGCTCCCCTATCCGTCTGTCAGGTGTCCTGTATGTCAAGTGCACCGTGAACGGTTTAGGGCTGAGTCTCCACACTAAATCCTAGTAGTTTGGAGTCCGTCAAGGTAAATGAAGGAAAAATTGCTCTCTGCAGAGGGGTGAAAGTGCTGTCTCCTTATATATTTGGTCCGAATCGTCGTTCTTCATCGCTTGATCCCGGTGGGTGTTCCTCGTCGGCCTATAGGCCAGTGTCTCGCGAGGAGAGAGAGGCACCCACAGCACCGCACCTACACCCCTGCACTCAGCAGGAGTCTGGGGCCAGCATCGCTGCACGTCCGGCTAGGTAGATGGACTCGGATCGATGAGTAAAGAGAGAAAACAGAGTGTGATATTTTGTGCGTTGGAGTTGGCAACTTTCTCAAGTCTCTATTATACGTCGGTTACGTGTTATGGTTCGAGTAAAAAACATGCAAGCCTGCACATCAGTAGTAAACTCGTGGATATGGACGAACCCTAACTGCACACCGGATATGAAAATAAGATGTTGCCCGCCTCCACCCTGATCCCGCTTAGTTTCCTGGTCCGACGCCGACATGATCCCACCCGGACCCGAGCCCTTCGAACTGACCCTGGGTATTTCGAAGTACCAATGAGTAATTTCACACATCAGACACATCGGACAGATCACTTGATGATCTAGATCATGATCTAGGTCTTTCAGGGCAGATATATTTCCTGGTCTGTATGATCTAGCTCATGTTGCCGGGTGGGAGCCGCATAATCTGCATGATCTGCGACAGGTTTCTCGGGTTGGATCTATACCATTCAGATCCTGCACAACATCTCGTAGCTGCAGGTTAGGATCTACTGTAGATGATCTAGATCATGATCTGTACGACGTGTGAATAACTACGTATATAGCCGCCCACAGGGCCCACCGGGCACCCTGATCTTCCCCTGATCCCACCCCGACCAAATCCACCAAAATAGAGGGTTTCCATCAAACGGCCACAGCAACGGGTACTAAACAGTAACACCAGCATTTATATATTCGAAGTATATTTCGAGGAGTGTGCAGAGTTTCATTTTCACCCCGGTATTTTGCGATTTGCGCTCCCTGTGGATATGCCAAGATGGTGGTCTCATATGTTGAAAGGATCTTTAGGGGGGTAGGCTGTTGCCGTATTGCATTATTTTTCCGGCTAGGAAGCACTTTCCGCTGGGATCAAGGCAAGGCCGTAGACCCAACCCCTACCCCTTTCCCTAACCCTATAACCCTAACCCTGACCCCAGCCCGCAGCCAAAAGAGGCCAAAACTGGCCAAAAACGCGGCTGGTCGTGCCGCTTTTGCATCGAGCGAGGAGATTCTGAACTGCGGACGGCGATTCCGAAGTGCAAACCCCGCCTGCACAATTATTTACTCAAAACGCTCCCTATTACGGGGGTCCACAGTTAAAAGGACCAAATACTGTTAGCAAAAATAGGAAAATATATAGGTTTTGGTGTCTACAGTAGGCTCTATTGTGTCTACAGTAGGTCCTATAAGCTATGGACCAAATATTGTTAGCAAAAACCGGGAAATATACAGGTTTTGGTGTCTACAGTAGATCCTATTGTGTCTACAGTAGGTCCTATTAACTATGGTCCCCCGTCATAGCGATCGTTGCTAACAGACGCCACAGGCCGGAACAGGCAAGACCGGTTGGGAGTACCGGCACTAACCTCCTCCAGCGGGTCCGGCGCGGTGTTGACTTCCATGAAGGAGTACGCACCCGCTCGGCACGGCTTCAAGGTTCATGAGGTTGCACGCGTGTGGTAGATCACGATAGAGATCATCTACGTCATCTAGATACTATCCTGTCGTTGTGAGATGTTGTGCAGGATCTGCACGGTACATATCCAATCCCAGGAAACATGTGCTACATCATGCAGATTATACGGCTCCCACCCGGCAACACGATCTAGACCATACATATCAGGAAATAGATCTATCTGCCCTGAAAGATCTAGCTCATGAAGTGGGAATTGACGATCTGTTTGATGTCTGTGAGGTTGTCATCGCTGCCCCGTCCGCTGTCATTGCCAGCCCAGTCTTCTCAAACAGGCGCCTGCGGTGGTCGCACCCATCTCGATGCCTAGCCCTTACCAGGTACTGGTACATATAATACGAAGAAGGCAAAAAGAAACACGGTGGTCGCGCAGCCCCGGCTTTCCCCCTTGGTGCTGTTAATATACAAAGCAAAAAATCTGAAGCTTGTAAATATAGTATATTATGCCTGTCGGTAGGGACTCGCGCAGCAGGATATCATACACCAATCTGTCGTCAACTTGAGTGCGTTGGTGGGAGGTGTAAATAAGCCAAAAAACGGTATACCTTTTTTAGGCGCCGTCAAAATTAAAACTTCGCATGTACTCTGGTACAGACAGTATCAATATTTGACATTGTAATGGTCCCGCCAGAAATGTCCCTGCTTGTATGAAAGTTATACTGTCCGTGTATGCGCTCCATAGTGCTCGAGATATTCGTACTATGAGTACTACTGCAGCTGTAGTCAGCAGTTCTTGAGGGGACTAATTAATGGTGTGCCTTGTCATACTAACGGAATGGTGTGCCTTGCCATACTAATGAAATGGCATGCCTTTGCCATCCTGAGGAATAGCGTGCCTTGCCATACTAATGGAACGGTGTGTCTTGCCATCGCCTTGTCAGGAAGCAGGGAGACTTGGACGCAGACACACGTGCGTACTTGGTCCCGGCCGGTGGGAAGGATGATGGCGGCGGTGAGAAGTTGGAAGGGGGGACGGCACCCAAGCGGGCGAGAGACACCGAGGGGAACCAAAAAGAGGTTCGTACTGCTCTGTTGCACTACTGCAACTAGGGAGGATAAAAACAAAGAGTGTGGGGGGGGCGGGGGGGGGGCGGGGGATGCTTTCGCGCAAAAACAGAACAAGAGAGAACGGTACTTATTCTATGGTAATATACTTGTATCTACGTATGTACATAATAGCGTACTGCGCTTACAGTATACCTGGTACAGTACAATTAATAGTACCCCTTTGATATTAGCATCGTGCCAAAATCATATATACCCGTGGGTTGAGCCACAAACACCGCCTGCTCGTACGGTTGACTCGCGCGTGGGCATTGGTTGTGTCCAGTTGCGTTCTTAGGTGCATTCGCCACGAGCCGATATGCTGTGGCGGTTGAGTGGTTCTGTGAAGCTGCACCGCGATTTTTTTTCGAATTTTTCGAATTTTTCGATTTGTTTTTTTTTATGTGCTTGTTTGGATACACGCTGTTTTTTTTTTCTTTTTTCCGAAAAGCGGAAGACTATTCGTCGTTTGTTTGTGCATGAATGTTTAAAGGATCACGCCGTAAAGACAGACGATAATTGTGTCAAGCGACTTAAAAAAATCACAGTGGACTATCGTTAAGACCATCACCCGATTTTTGCGAAGCGATGCACAATAAGTAGGGCCGAAGTTTTCCACTGCAGGCGTTGCCACCTCAAGATAGAGCAACGAAGGCATGGCAGAGTCTCGCGTAACTCCTGTATGTCCGGAAGATGAGAGAGGTGGTGTGTTGAGTCTTCTCCACTACGAGTCTCACATGATCTATTTGCGCCCTGTACAACATGCCTTTTCAACACGCCTTAAAGTTGTGGCTACCGATTCCGTGTGATCCATAAGAGCGACGTTGCGGAATGTATGCCTGTCGAAATACTTTCCTAGCCATCTTTGTGATAATTCGATATCCGTATACGTTTCTGTATACAGTGCCTTAATGGCGTGCACTAAAATATCCAAAACCAAGCGTTTGTGACATAATCGCAAAAAAGACAACAGAGCGAAACGAGTCCTGCAGTTCACTCTCCTCGGGTTTGCGTTCGCCATCCGCTGCGGTATGCACCCCCCAAAGTCTTGTGACTGCCATCTCCCTCCCCCATCTCCTACCGTAGACGTCCACCTTTTCCTCACGAAGCTGGTTTCGGATACAGCCTGGTTCAAGCTGGTTTCGGATACAGCCTGGTTCAACACGGGGGGGGTGCGCCCTTCCGACCTCGAGTGGCCGTTACTCGGCACCCTCGACGACTTCCAAGATGAGCTCGTCTCCCTTCCTTTTTACACGGCTCTTCACGGGTCATGACCTTATCATCACCCTACCATACCCGCGGGTCTGGTGAGGAGGTTTCTAAGCCACACGGGTCGGACCGCGTCACCCTGACCCGACCAGACCCGACCAGTCCCGCGAGGTTTGACCCCGACACGTGAACAGCCCGACCCTGCCCTTTTTCTGTCCATCCCTGATCGCGGGACAAACAGTGAGTTTCCTCCGCCAAATTTAAGTTTCGCCAGTCGTGCTTCCTCGACATCATCTTGGGCGACCTCGGGTGCTTGAGCTGTTTTCTTCGCGGTGTCGCTTTGACATTACGGTATTGCTTGGTGTTACTTGGTATTACTATACATTAATCAGACCCCAAGGTGGACGCTAAAACCGTTGTACATGCCCTATTTTTTGCGATCCATATTATAAAATCAGTACTATATTTCCTTCGTAATAGTGGCGATGCGCCCCGCAGCTTGATTAACGCCCTTGCTTTGCCCCGGCCTGGGCTACGTATAATACGTACCGTAAGACTTTTACCGGCCGAGCAACGAAAATGGTGGCTTCGGAAAGATCTAGATCTCGTCGAAATCGTCCATAAACCCATCGATCGGCGTTTGCACCCTCCAAGTTGTACAGAAAATCATCTCAGAAATTTTTCTGGGGGTGTGTGTTCAAATGGGTGTTATACTGCTGTAGTAGTAGTCGATGTTGACGTTGTCTTACTTGGATTTGTGTGAGCTCGCGGATGAGCAGTCCTGGGACGTGTTGGCCCCGGTTTTTCGCCGTGGGTCGGGTGGGGTGCACACAAGGGGAAAACAGCCGTCTCGCGCCGTGCTGACCCGCGCTCGTCGCGGCGACAGCGCGGAATTGGATCGCAGCAGTTCCGAACTATTTGCGCGGCCACAGCTGCTTCACTGCTCGCAATCTCGTTCGTGGCATCACCCCCCTCGGTGCGCGGCGCGTTAACCAGCATAACCAGCTAGCGCCGCTGCTTGAACCGCTCCCTCCACCCCTTTCCACCTTCACCAGGCTTCCAGTTAAGCTTGGGAGGGTGGGATTTATGAGCTGCGTATTGCTGTTGTACCCGTGTCGGCTGTGGCTCCCAGTCCTCGTGGTGCCTTTGAGTTCTCCAGCATAAGTAGCTCCTCTGCTCCTCCACGGCTCGTTCTGCGTCGTTGGGGGCAAGTTCCTCGCGGCGCCCGGAGTGGCGGCTTCCAGGCTCTCCGCCCTTTTCACCCATCTTCTTCAACTCCTTCACCTCATCCTGATTGGCGAGGTGCCCACGCTCTTCTCCGGTGTCGCACTCCCATCGACACCACTATTCCGCATGTTTACAAGTTTACAAGGGGACCTAGTAATCAGAACCCACGATGGGCAAAAAACAAAAACATCTGTGCCCCTCTTTTTACACGCCATATCACTACAGCAGTGGTGTACCCACCTTACGACCGTCCGGTTTAAGTCTTTTCTGGGTCTAAGACCAGGTAAATCGGCTTGTTACGAGAACAAACACTGCTTGGAATTGGTATGGGATCTTTCTTGCTGTAGGAAACGATAAAGACCATAATAGAAATAAGACCACCTTAAATTAGCTTGTCATGGGGTGTTCTTAAAGGGGGTACGAGTACACCACTGTAGTGCACTGGTAGGTTGTGATTAATATGTTCCGGGTAAATGTACTCGTAGGGCATGATCATGTATCTCACTGCTGTATCCCTGCAGGGTCGTCCAGACGGAGTCGCCGAAAATGCGCTGTAGCGTACTGACTTGACTCTGAGGCGTTGACAGGACTTACAGGATAAATGCAGAAATTATGAAACCCAATCACGAAAGAAGTCACAGAAATATGTATATTTAGTATTCCTGACTCTATTAATAGTAGAAGACCTCACACAGAAGTCCCTCGTTAACATAGAGTTAACATGAAGTACAACTTGGAGTGACGTCTCGGGGCACGGATAAATCACCGCACATAAATCACGACGTCTTATATCCAGCTATTCATCAAACACCCCGTCAATCTTAGAACTCCCCATTTTGTGTCGCGTCTGTATCTTGCTGTATGCACCAATCAACAGCACCAGGTACTGGTACTGGTACTTTGCTTCAGTTGGCTACCGCGGCCGTCCGTTACCGTCGGCACATGTACCGTAGAGTCTCGAAACCGCTCACCGTTTAAAGTTGGCCTATCGCTGCCGCCCATACCCGAACAAGACTTGGTGAAACGTTATTATGATGGAACGAGTAACCCCTCCGTATTTTTTTGGTACGGATGATGAAAGGCAAGCGGCGGAAACAGTAATATTTTTTGTGGTAGTCGTGTCAATTTGGCCACTCTCATCGCACTGCACCCTGACGATCATTGTAGTGCGTGCACATCTAGACTACCGCGCAAGACGCGCCATACCAGATATTCATTGGCGCCATTGAGGTTAGGAGCATCCGCCAAACGCCCGGGTGCATTGGGATATAATACCTGGTCAAACAGCCTATCGTTGAAGTGGCTGACGAACCTGTGCAAACGTTGGGTGAATTGAATGCGGCTGAGCCCCCCCGCCAAGAAATAAGGAACGCAAGCTGTTGTGCGTCGGAGCGATGACTGTGCGACAAGCAGCGGCCTAAAACACTTTCGATGCATGATGATGGGCTGTACGAAAGCTTATTTTCCGGGCCCGCGTATCGCGTTGAGTTCAACGTAGAATGGGTGGTTTGTTCAAAACCGTTATTTTCCACGAGGAAACGGCTTTTGCTTGGTACATCACAGCTGGGCAACGGGGAAGTAATGTGGCCGATCGTCGCACCATTGTGTTCAAGAAAATAACCCGTTATTCCGATATTCGGTAATACTTTGAGTATATACCAACCATGAATCTAAAGCGCTATCAGAATCCATGTTCACTTGGCGAAGTTTCACGTTTGCGAGACTGCTGGTTCACCAACGGGGAGTGTGCACGTCACGGCCCTAATACGGGGGACCATAGTAAATAGGACCAAATATTGTTATTTATAGCAAAAATAGGGAAATGTATAGGTTTTGGTGTCTACAGTAGGTTCTATCGTGTCTACAGTAGGTCCTATTAACTATGGACCGAATATTGTTAGCAAAATAGGGAAATGTGTAGGTTTTGGTGTCTACAGTAGGTCCTATTGTGTCTACAGTACTGCAGTAGGTCCTATTAACTATGGTCCCCCGTAATAACTGTTCCGGCCGTGTTCGTCTTTCCTCCGAAGCAGGCATCTACACCCCGCCAAACCGTGGTTACGATGAGGCATTGCTCGCACGACGCCTGCGAGACGGTGGCGACCTTCAATGTCAAGGGCGTCAAGAAAGCGCTGTTCTGTAAGCAGCATGCTTCAGACGGCATGGTGGACGTCCGTCACTCCCTCTGCTTACGTGACGTCTGCATGAAGCGACCGAGCTTCAATACGAAGGGCAGCGCGAAGCCGGTGTACTGCAAGATGCATGCTGAGGACGGCATGGTGGATGTCATTAGCAAACGTTGCTCGCATGACTCCTGCTCGAGGCAACCGAGCTTCAATGTTGAGGGCTGCAAGAAGCCGGTGTACTGCAAGCAGCATGCTGAGAACGGCATGGTCAACGTCTGTGTCAAACGCTGCTTACGTAACTCCTGCTCAGGGCGTCCGTGCTTCAATGTCGAAGGCAGTAAGGTGGCGGAGTACTGCCCGCAGCATGCTGAGGAAGGTATGGTGAAAGTCCGCCGCAGTATCGTGAAAGCCCGCAGCAACAGGTGTTGCTCACATGACACCTGCACGACGGTGCCGAGCTTCAATGTGAAGGGCCAATCGGCGGCGTACTGCAAACGGCACTCTGGGTCCGGCATGGTGGACGTCATCAGCAGACGCTGCACACATGACTCCTGCTCGAGACTCCCGAGCTTCAATGTCGAGGGCAGCAAGAGGGGTGCCTACTGCAAGCAACACGCTGAGGATGGCATGGTGGACGTGCGCAGCAAACGTTGCTCTTATAACTCCTGTACAAGAGAGCCGAGCTTCAATGTCAAGGGCATCAAGTTGGCGGCGTATTGCAGGCAGCATGCTGGGGAAGGCATGGTGGACGTCCGGAACAAGCGCTGCTCACATGACTCCTGTATGATTCGACCGAACTTCGATGTCGAGGGCAGCAAGACAGGGAGTTACTGCAGGAAACATGCCGAGAACGGCATGGTGAATATTACCAACGTAAAACGTTGCGCGCATGACACCTGCACGACGATGCCGAGCTTCAATATCGAGGGCCGCAAGTCAGGGGCGTATTGCAAGCGGCATGCTCTGGAAGGCATGGTGGACGTTATTAGCAGACGCTGCGCACATCACCCCTGCTCGAGACGACCGGGCTACAATGTCGAGGGCAGCAAGACGGGTGTGTACTGCAGACAACATGCTGAGGACGGTATGGTGGACGTCTTGAGGAAGCGCTGCTCACACGACTCCTGCTCGAGGATCCCGTGCTATAATGTCGAGGGCAGCCAGAGGGCGCGCGCGGTGTACTGCAGGAAGCATGCCAAGGACGGCATGGTCAACATCGTCAACAAGAGTTGCTCGCATGACTCCTGCGCAAAGGTTCCGAGCTTCAATGTCGAGGGTAGCAAGGCGGCGGCGTACTGCAAGCAGCATGCCAAGGCCGGCATGGTGAACGTCAACAGCAAGCGCTGCTCACGCAACTCCTGTTCAAGGCGGCCGGCGTGGGGTGTACTAGCCGACAGTGTGATGGCTGCATGCATCCGTCATAAGAGTGATCTGCTATTAATAGACGGTCTGGTGGTCAATTTCAGGGCACCCTGCGAGGCGGCGAGTTGTCACAAGCTAGCGAAGTGGGGACTCAGCGGGAAACAGCCTACTCACTGCCGCGTTCACGGCCCTCTCCAGGAAGGGCTCGTTCGCATTCTCGGATTGGGGGGCAGCAGGGCAGTTTTTCGTGACCCATCTTTCCATGCCCCAGACGGCCTCTCCCCCCACATTAAGGCCGAATGTGTGGTTTAGTTGTTTCGTTGTGAAGTGGTAAAGCTCATCTGGTACCGGTAGTGTTTTGCTGATCGTTTTGGTGGGAAGCGGAACATGTTGTGGTTGGTCTACGGTTGGCTCAGCCCTGAAGGCATTCATGTTCGAGAAAATAGTTGGCCTCTAGAGTAGGCGCTAGCCTCTACGCCTCGCCCTTAAACGTTTGCCTCAGTGCTGTTTTCGCTAGATAAGTTTTTTGACGCGAGGCGTTCAATGCCTATCTCCGTGCAAGGCAATCAAAAGGCCAAGGCAAGTAAGGCCAAGGCAACTATTGTGCCCGAAAACCACGCCGTTAGCGAAAAGACAAGCACGGGAGCTGTTCTACAAGACGGCCCCCCCGCGGCTGTGGATTTTTCGGCCGTTAACGGCGAATGATGTAGCGTGTATTTCCCGAATTTATTGACAGTATGTTTTTGCTAAGCAGAAAGCAGCCTGTACGTTTACGAGCTGATCGAGCCAGCCATCATGTTGCTTCAAAGCCGTGGCGTTCGACGGGGCGGTAGGGAGGGCGCTCAGGGTGTTGTTCCCGATTGGGGTACGAGTAGGTCGTGGGGGTTAGCAACCATTGGTAGCTACAGAGATAGCGGGATGACGTTTTGATCCAATGATGATATTACGGGGGAGCATAGAACATACCTGTGGTAGGAATCAGAGTCAAATATGGTTAGTACATACCTGGTAGGAATCAGAGTCAAATATACGAGGTATGGGTGTTTGAGTCCATTGTGAGTTCTGACTACAATTGTCTCCCGTAAATACAGTAAATACCCTCTGATAAAAAAAAAACGTTTCCACGCGAACATAGTTAAATATAGATCGTGCTCTCTGGCTTTTATTTACGTAGTCGAGAGTTGAATTTTGAGTTATCAATAGTTGAACTTGAAGTTGAGGTTGTATCTGTCGCAGTCGAAACCCTCGCAGTAGGCGTTTTCACTTGCACGCTATGTAGTGGTAACGTGGTAACAAAAACAACATCGTTTAATTACGTCGTGTGAGCATTTCGTGTGGGTGCCCCAAGTTTGAATAATTAGTAACTGGTATTTTCTATTGTGGCCTCTCAAATTTGATACTGGAACCTGAAGCCGATCTGAAGGCAGGCTGTATTTTGGGCACTGGGCATTCGATAGTCGGCTGGTATGGGCACATTTTGGTACATTTGTCTCCAGTGTCAACTGGGGCTCTCTAAAAATATGATTTGCCTGTTCAGGGGTACAAGCACAAGAAAAATAAAATCGAGACCTCATTTTGTTTTTTTGAGGCCCGGACAAGGGGGGAGGTATGCTAAATAGAACCTAGCTACAAATACTACGAATGAGATTTTATGGTTACCCTTAACCCCTTTAGAGCCGGAAACGGTTTTTGGGGACAAAACTGCTTGGAAATAGTGTGGAATACTTTTTGGGGAAGCAAAAGGGTTCCGGTTATCCCCCTCGACTACCTGGTAAAAAGTCCCACTATACGTAGGATTTTGAGGCCCAAATATTGAGGGCACTTTTTTTAGGGCAGTCTGGCCCCCCTTGTCAGAGGAAGACATTTCGTGCCCGCAGTTTTCTGATGCGGAGGAGATGATCGCCATTTCTCGGCGGGACACGAGGCCCTCACCTCGGTGGGGAGGGGCGGGCGTGCGGTGCTGACCACAACCCACTCATTAGATGTCAAGATTGTTGCTCTTTGGCACTTTGGAAAGCATAGAAGAGGTAGCTCCAGACCTGTTGTACATTTTTCCCCTCAAAAATTCTCAAAACTCTGCGACCCTCTCTCTCGCCGGCTCTCGCCCTCCGGGAGCACGTGCCACTGTGTTTGTCAAATGGGATGTAAACGACTCACATGACTACGACTCACGCCTGCGCCTCGGGCGTACATGATGAATTGAATGTTCGAGCACGTTATTTTTGGGTGTAGTACTCTTTGTGAGTACGTAGGCGAGTTGTCAAGTCCGTCGAGCACTCAATTTCGAGTTTCGCCCCATGCGTCGCTACGAGTGAACTAAATGGACACGAACACACGAACCCATTTTGCCCACTAGGCTCGATGGTACGGCTGTGCAAGCTCTCAAAGCCCTTGGTGCAACATAAATCGTATCGTATCTTACGTGCCAGGCGGCCTATTTGAGCTCCCAAAACTCCATGTCAGCGAAATCGTGGCGTTTCAGCCCACACGGCAAGGAGGGAGGTGGGGCTTGGCGCAGACGGCTTGTCTTTGTGTCAGCTACCCCTGCTCGTAGCCGCATTGTCGAAGCTAACGTCGCGCCAGTTCTTGCGATTTGTTGGTGAGTCATGCTTGCTCGGCATGGGACTGAAGCGGCTCGAAAACTGCTCGAACAACGAAAAAGCGGCTTCAAAAAGGGCGTTTCTAAAATCTGATTGCGTTTATTATACGAAGTATGTTAACACAGGATTTCGCTTCAATTTTCGCTGGGATTTTTTTTTACTGGCGATAGAGAACCAAAGAGTAAATAAAGTCTTAGGAATATTGGTCCGAACGACACCTTTTTGCGGAGCTAAGCCCCCCTGAAGGAACTAACTACCGGCCCTCTCATCATAACAAAGAGCGACACAAGAAACTCAGCCTCAGAGATTTAATGGCAACTAATAAATTCGGGAACAGGTATACCAAACTTCGTGTTCAACATTCACCCTTATAAAATAAGAAAATTGTAGTAGCTTGGGCCAGTATTGCGGTTTCTTATCAGAGGGTCGGTACTGTACTATTAATTGTCTGCTGTAAGAGTACATGGTGTGTCGTAGTCTCCCGTATGACGTATACGCGTGGACGTATATACCAGGTATGACCCTACTCGGAAAAAATAAAGGCCTGAGACATGACGTTTGTGGCGTTGAAGACACGCCGGGCGAGATCCGCACGCTTTGCATAGGATCATTTCTTGCCGAACAGGAACAGGGGTGCGTAACACCAAAGACTACAACTAAAGCTTCGAATCGGGATATTGCAGTAGCGTTGTTATTGTAGTACTGAAACCAAGCAATTACAACTATAACTTCGAAAACGATTAATCATTTGATTGGGTGACGAGAACGGTTTTAGGGCTTTGGCAGCAGAAACCTACCGTAGAGAGCAAACTGTACGGCATATCATACAATGTTGTTGTTGTTCTCACAATAACCCATCACCATAATAACCTAGTCCGAGGTCACAAGACAGGCCGCAATAGCTCTGGAGTGAAACACCCCAGAAAAAAATAAAACAACATACTGGTACGTACAGCAGCAGTGGGGCCTATATAGGGCGATATAAGTAAGGCAGCCGCTCGAGATAACGCGGTCAAAATCGGTTGACACGATAGGACCCTGAATAGGGCGGCTACCGCCCTGGATAGACCCAGGGCGCCTTCGCCTTACGTATTCAGAGCATATTCCCGCCTCCACGTCAGTACAAAACCAAGCTCTGCTGCTGCTTCCCCTGAGAGATGTATACTATATAACACCCCTACTGCTGCTGCTGCTGCCGCGAGAAAGAGCACACCACAGGTGCTGCCAGCATACGTCATACTCCGAGTAGTACACTGAGATATTTGAAAATATTGTTGGACTGCGAGTACTCGCAGTACTCGCAGTACTAACGGCCGAAGTACTGCCAGTATATACTGGCATTACCTGCGGCGGCAGTGATCTCCAAATACCTACCGCGAGTAAGGGGAGTACCGCAGTATCAAACAACGAAATACCTTAACCTTCAGGCAGAATCTACAGCAGCGGACCCCGGAAGACTGCCAGTACTCGCAGTGCCTGCACTCTGTCCACCCCCCGAAAGTGGTTTTACTCTCACTCCCACTACCGGGGGCGTCTTTGGAACACACGCACCCCTGGGGCACAATGGGCCGTGGGGATGAGCAAGATGCCCTGTGCGGCGGGCGAACTGTGTTTGGATCCAGACCGCGCCTCTGTTCGGCCAAGAGCACACCGTGCGCCAGGAACTGTACACTAAAACTCAGTATTAACTCAATAAGGCGGTTACCTCCCTGTCGAGGTAAACACCAAACCTCCAAAGGGCGGCCAACCGCCCTTACAACAAAAAAGGCGGCTTCTTGGTGTGAGGCGGTCAAATTATCTTGGCATGATACTGCCTTATAGGCCCCATTACTGCCATAAATAAAAAACACATGTTCGAAGCATATCGTATACCTCAGGCAAGAAATAGCACTGAAAACAGCGTATGCACCTACCAGGTATTAGATACACACGCTGCACGACTTGCCACCGAACACAGATGGGATCGCATACAAAAAGGTAAAAAAAAAGGACACATATCAAAAGGAGGGAAAAAAACAAAAACACAATACCTGTACGCAACAGAAGAGACCCCGCAGACTCGCCAGCAAGATCATGTGGGGTAGCGAAACAAAAAAATAACCGCCTTAACCTTTTTATTACCGCAAAAAAGTATCCCACACTATTTCGAAGTATTTTTGTCCCCAAAAACCGTTTCCGGCTCTAAAGGGGTTATAACAAGGGTTATGAATACGCACGCGTATATACGAAAGAAGAAACAAATAACATTAAGGACAAGGAAAAGGAAAAACGAAAAGCAGACTCTAAAATAACTGACATAAAAGGGCATTGGGGGGGGGCACGTACAAAGGCGAGGAAGTTCTGGAGGCCTTACGCTACAGTACTGTAGCTACGGTAAAGTAGCTCGTGGGTGACTTCGATACATTGCAATGCCACCGTATTCTCGAGCAAAACCACACCACAACGTCCCCTAACCAGGCGATTAGCGAATGCCCAACACCTACAGCCTGCGTGTAAACCAGGGGGCGCCTGACGATACCCCGAAATAAATAATAATATACTTCCTGTCCACGCACACTCCACCCGTCACCCTGTCGACGACTACGGCCGACACGTCACCAGCCGCCACCTTCGAGCCCATACCGAGCATGTTCGTACAGTTTCCGACGTCCACCTCTTTGACATATTTCTTTCTACCCCGCACCGGCCACCCGTAGTACGTTTACTATTACTACTACTACCACTACTCAGCACTGGGCACGCGTACACGCCTATATTGTACGCCTACGGCGAAGACGACTACGACAGCTGCAATCTCCACGAAAAAAAAAACTAGAGAGCACGATTGTATTTGCGAGTGCCGACCCCTTCTCGCGATAAAAAGACAACGCGCGTACCGCAGTGGGGAGGGGGGAGAAGAGCCTTCTATGTGACCTCGGATCTGAGTCACGACTAGGAGGGAGCCAGAAAAGAACGGCAAAGACAACAAATGGTACGGAAAAAACGACGAAAAAAAATGTGCGTTCGGGATTGGAGGTCCCTTGTATTACAATATCTACCGACGTCCCTTAATCAGAGTTGGTACCGGCCCCTTGCTATATTCAACAGTGGGAAAAAAACGGTGCGCAGAAATTTGAGGTCAAAATTAGGAAGATCGGGAACTAACACCCTGAGCGTCCTTCTTACCGCCGCGTCAAATGCCGCGGTTTTGACGCAGCACGGCGGTGATAGCTCGAACAGCTCGTAAAAATACAAGCTGTCTGCTACTTGGCAAAAAAAACTATCATGACAACACCCGGAAAGTGCGCGACCCATCATCATCTCGCGCACGACCGCTGAAAAAAATACAGCCGGGGAGGTCCTTCTAGTGCGGGGGAAGATAGTTATCAGAACTTACTGTAAATACTGTTACCGTACAGTACGGTAGAGTAGAATCTACCGCTGTACTGTACAGTATTAAGGGGGGGTGGGGGGGTACTCATTTATTGCTTGCCTTAGTCATTTGGCCATTGACCACGCATCCCTCTCGAGACGGAGCACCGTTCCTACTCCTAACAGAGACGCCTCCAACAGTTGGGGTG
>JAYJME010001473.1:0-16341 GCA_036873775.1 Costaria costata
AACCCCCCCCCCCCCCCCCGGCCCTCCCTCTCTGGGCGGCTTTCAATCTACCCCTCCTGTTGCCTACTCTCCCATCGTTCCTTTCAGCAACCGCCCACAGAGGGTGCGCTGCGCTGCCTACTTTGCTCCGCTTGGTCCTCATGCGACCTGGCCATGGACCGTTCGGCTGCTTCAAAGACCCCACGTGTACATTTGCTCGCCTTTGTTGCCACGTTGGCCCCCTAATCCGATAAGGGATCGACGGCAAATGTCGCCCTTGACATTCGGAGTTGAGTTTTGGTACATCGCCATTCAGGTAGCGCACAATAAAGTTCGACCGCAAACAAAATTTGCAGTTTGACACCTAGATGAAATGTCAAGCTCGTGACTCTCGCCTACGCCTCTACACATTTCGGCGACATTCATCTGCTGTAAAGCAGATACCCACCTTCACATTTCCACACAACGGAGAGCCTCTGATAGGCCCCCGAGAGAAAGGCGAGGCCGTCGTCGATACATACCTTCGTTCGTTCAATCAAGCGCATTGGCAGCCGACGGCGACAGAGTTTCGGCTATGCCGTAAATCCTGTAGTTTCCAGTGCTCTACATATTTCCTTGCACGAGGTGTTCCGTTCCATACTATGTTCAAGACAACTACCGCATTAAACCACGGTCGATACTCCGCGTTTAACATATTACATTGATACACAAAACTAAGTCAGGAATACCATCGAATTTTGCTCGATTTAGTATCGATATCGGGTCGTCTCGTCAAATAAATGCAATCACAGCTGAACATTTCGCTCAATTTCGTGTGGTTTTCTACGATGTTCTGAAGTGATTCTCGTATGATATACCTGGTACTTGAATACGCATAATATACTAATTCACTCTGATTCTGAATCCATCCATTAAATCATGCAGACTGAATTTTTTACTGTCATCCCTTCCTACCGAGTGGCATTTAGGTTTCTACCGTATACAAGTCGTCGCCCATAAACCACCACCGAAACCGAGTGGGAGTATACGTGTAGCAGAGTTCTCCAGCCACCGTACACGTGCTCGATTGAACGCCTACCAGTCACCAGGGGTCGGGGGCGGGAGGAGGGGGAACACATAATATTTGAAAGTTAAACGTAATCATGATTGGCTAAGTAATGTCCCTTCTCGGCGAGGAGATACCACGCAGGTCACCCCCAAACAGCAAGGGGGGGTGGGGGACTCGGCTGAACCGCACAGATGTTAGCTGCTTTCCAGGGTTTTGCTTACATTGTGCCTCCTCTTACAACACGACAGATCACCCTTAGGGGGCTGGAAGGAGGGGAGGGGGTAGGCTCGGACATATACGACTGGTATATTTGCGGAACCTAGTGAATATTACGAAAGTTGTATCAGCTGCATATTATACTGCAGCATTAGCTCTGATAGCGCTATCGTGTTATAGACATGATGGAAAAGCCAGTGACCTACGAATACCAACATTAAAACATCACAAACCAAGCAATTAAAAAGATATAAGACTACCTGTCCTCGAGCTGCAGGCTGTTGAAGATGCTTTTCACAGCTCCAGCTTCGATTTCAAACGCGATCGCTTGGTTCGAGTCTTTTGGTCCAGTCTTAGGTCCGAACACCAGCTGACCACGGGTGCTCCTGCTGCATCGCCCCTTGCGCTCTGCACTCTCCTCCTCGCGGTGGACGCTAGCTGTGTCCACGTCGTCTCTTTGACGCCCTCGTGGTGGGAACCGCCCTAATCTCCGGAAACACGTACACCAACAGCAGAGACACCGTGGATGCTCCTCGTCGAGCAACTGCTTCTTCCTATCCTCCTCCACCTGAATCCGCATATAGGGAATTTCCTTTCGAAGTCGAGCGATCTTGTTCTCCCGTTCTGTTTGAATCGTCACCTCCAGATTTTCCCGTGAAGGTGAGCCACCTCGTCCCCGAAATTCTCCTGCTGCGCCCTTACACGGAGACTGGACGCGCACATTAAGCTATTTGCAGCTCTCTGGAACTCTGCCACGACGGTTCTGGCCGCTGCGTCTGCCGTAGCGTTGACCATTATGGCTTCGATCTGGAAACATTGTAAACGTATTTTTTGTCGTCCTCGAGTAGAGATCAGTCCTCACGGCGAAGTCCCAACCATTTCGAAATTCCAGCGTCCTCCAACTACATGGCATGTTCAAATATGTCGACACTGCCTTGCTAGCGTGTTCAAGAGCCATGTGTTGCATAGAGCCTTGTTGGAACAGGCTCAATGCTGGGCAGTGAGAGTGTCGCAACGTAAAGGAGACATGGACATACTTTTCGCAGGAGCATGTCACCTCTCATCGTGGAAGACTTAACAAAGAAAGATGCTTGTTGTGTCTGTGGAAGCCCCGAGTGCAGCACACTGAGTACATGGTTACTCTCACAACCATGCACATTACTTTCGCTCGTTTTTGCTCTCGGTATTTCAACTCGACGAGGGATGCATATTATGTTTCGACCATTTCAAGGCCTACCTTGGGAGTCGCTGTGTCATGCCCTGACGCGGAAATATAACTGTCATGGGCTCCCCTGGCATCCTCATAGCGCTGGTATGGCACCGTCATGGCGATGGCTTGAGCTGTTCGTTACATTTCGTTCTCGTTTCTTAACCACATGGCATGCTGCGAAACATCTCCGTGCCATTGACACGGACATGTCCCATGGCGGTGCCATGCGATTGCTGCTTCCATAGTATGACAACCCCATGGGTATCCCACGGCCAGCGGCCTTCGTGCGGATGACATGGTTCTCAAAGAATATGGAATGCATGGGAGTTGGTGAAGAAAGCGCAATGTGGCATTACAGCGTCGGCCGCCCATAAACCGGCGCCCATTCAGCGAGCCATATGGTCATTGCCATGGAACTTTCCGTGGCCTTTTTGTGACAGCAATCGCAGGCGCATAATATGGTTGCCCTCGTAAGGCCTCTTAATCCAGACATAACTATCTGCATGTAATGCGCGTGTATGTCTTCGCAGGAGTAGCTGTTTTTCTGGTATTGTATGGGTACAGGGTCACTTGGGATTGACCTGCACACGTTAACATGAAATCGGAATTAGAAAACCCCCCTCGTCGGGCCCACCTACTGACCCAGGGAGAACAGTGAGTGCGTCCAACGTTCCACGTGTCCCGGAAGCATGTTTCCGGTCGGCACCGGCCACACCATGTTTCGTCGTGTACTCTCATTACATACACGAAGGAACAAAGGCCGGTGGATAAATACATATACATTGAACTATATGTTTGCCGACTATTTCACCCGTGTCAAGCCTCAGGTTTGAGATTGTTCGTCTGCCCGACGCGAGCTTGTCGTCTTGTGTCTGCCCTAGAGCTCATACACATCGGGAACACTTGCTATCTCCGAGTGTCGAGTACTCGAACGTTCTGATGACCCTGGAACGTAGTCGCCTCGTTGTAGTCGGTACCACACACCGTATTTGTACAGTAACACAGTTTCTGAAACTGAATCAAGCTACGAATATTGTGTGTGCCGCGATAAGGGTAGCAGTAGGTGTTGGCTAACTGACTAGGCCCAAAGGGCTGCCGAATGTCTGTCGCAAGCCGGTCGTGTTACACTATGCTGTTTGTTTCATCACCTAGGGCAACGGGATTGTTCATCGCCATGTACTTTCATGTTTTGTCAATGTCCGGTTCTTGATGGGGCATATAACTCCTCAAATGCAGATTGTCACATTCTGTGGGTACCTGTATACCTTCCATAGTACACGTTCGGTCAAGCGTGGGCCAGCACCAATAACATATAACTCCACCCTTATCGACGAGAGGTATGCTAAGCGTTGCCTGGTAAACACTATAGCCTGAACCTAAGTGACTTGAGCTCATTCTTGCTCAAGGATGTTATATGAATCTGGTATTGATACCTGCCCAGATTTTGTGATGCTGTTACCGGGACTATGCCGTACTGCTGACGCGTACTACGATGAAAATATCACTTTTCGCTTTTTTTTTGTTTCTGAGTGACGGAGCTCTTGTATCTAAAATCGTCAGAGTGACAGTCTGTTTTTGCAATATCAACAGTTTGTATCCCTAAGTCCTGGGTTTCTGAATCGGGTTGCTGATTTGGTTGACTCAAAATGGTTTTTTTGGTGAACTACAGAGCTCCTAAAGTGAGGAGTCTCAGAAACAAATTGGTGCATCTCTATCGTAGCACGGCTCTGCAGTTTGACTGAGTATTGTTGCTTGTCGAATTTATAATACTCAGACCTTGGAGCAGAAATGGTTCCAATATAAAGTGCAGTTTGATATCCGTTTTATAATGTATATACCGCCTTCCTTCCTTCGAAACCTACTCAGAGGTATGTAAACAGAGAATTATTGGGTAAGCCAATTTTCTGTCGTGTTAAAATTCAATCCCGCAGGTAGCGTAGCTCCCGTACGATTATATACACCTGGCGTACTTTTAACCTAGATGGAAGGTTCTTTACACAAACGGCCTTTTTATGTAGGCGTCAACATTCGAGTCATTGACGTTATGTATCAGCGACAAATACAACACCACACTACCCCATATATACAAACAATTAGGCACAGTTGCGCAGCATATTGTGTTGTTGTCGACTTGAACAAACAAGGCTACGCCTACGTGAATAGACAGAAGCTCGTGCAACAACACCAAAACAGTCACGATTTTCCCGCCTAGCCAACACCCCGTGCCCCGCTACGTATATCCCGCTGTCTGATCTATTCCAGTGGTGTCACCAATTGAGGTGGGAGAACTGCTGTGCGACACCCTGGTGGAGGCGGAGGACGCCGATTTCTTGTCCTTCGTTCTTCTCGACAATGAGAGGATCGTAGCGGAGAAAACCTCATACTTTGTCGCTAACGGAAGCACGTTCACGGGTGGCACCGGTCGAAAGGTACGTGGCATGCTTCTACTGCATGAACAGGGCAGACAGGAACATACAGAGGCGTGCGCACAGTTACTGGGGTTTACATCGGTCTCACGATGATTCGTGTTTAGGACCTACAGGAAAAAGGGTTCGTTTTGTACATTACGAAATCGTCACTGCAGAATGGAATGTCCATGTACTTTCATTGGAAGCAGTCACATGCGTGGGTACACGAGCGTTCATCGGCGCGCACCAATACTAGGATGTCACAATACGCACCTCATTGTGTACACAGTGTCCGGTGCAAGCAACTCGTGGACAGATAAGATACCACTGGGTCAGACGGTCACTATACTACGCGGTCTTAACATCAGCCGACAATATTTTTCTAGATCAGCGCCAGACGGACGATTACATACTTCCTTCGCAGATTGGCCAGGTGTGCACCGGGACCAACCGTTCCGGTGTGTTCGGAGATATTCTCTCCACGCTTTGAGGCATGGAGGCACAACGTGATATTTGTAGCTAGACGATAGAAATTACTCGATATGTCGTCCGTCCCATCGCGCCCACCGAACATTGCGACCGATTTTCGTTTCGTACAAGGTTTGGACGGGAACTGTTACAGACCCTCCACAAGGCGAAGATGAGGCTGTCCCCAGGACGGTCAGCATGGTGTGGGGAGACGTGTGCGACACCGAGGTGAGTCTGAATTTTATTGGAAGGGGATACATTCCGGCAATAATTCCACACGTTTGACACGAGAAACTCGCCTAGATAACGTATGCCATTCGCACCACCAATTAAGAACACTCTTGCATCAAAGACTGTACGCACGCGGTCGGTAACTACGGTAGTAACCCCCCTGTGAGAGGCACGTCAATGGTTCCGCGATCAGATGGTAGAAACTTACCCCATGACAGATGAAGCAACACCCAAGATACACGGGGATGCTTGTATGCCTATGAAAGTCAACGGTACTGCGAGTATGGGGTACGATATATAGAAGCACATCCCAAAACGATGTTGTCACAGGAATAGCATTATCCTCTGGACATGTGCTGAGAATACCTAAAGCATATGCGGCTCTATTCATCAGACCCCGTATACCAGACGCAACACTCGACGATTTTCAGAAACCATTGTAATCGAAGCACGATAGGTAATCCCATGCGCTCGAGGTTCAAGAGCGCCATGTGTACAGCACACATCGGATGAAATGCAACTGGGTAGATCGCGCTAGAGTGTGCCGCCCCTGTCGCATCACCACTCTCTGTAGGCAGCAAGACTGGCCACGTGACACATGTTATGAATAACGGGTATGTACGGGATAGAGACGTTCGTAAGCAGTAGCGACAAGCCAACCCACGTACAGGGACGCATGCGTCTGTCAGAGTGAAAGCTGATGATGTGCTGTTCCTGGACACAGTCACCTGATCGGCGGTCAGACGGTGAAATGCCGCTGCCAGACACCAGTAAATGTTTCCTCGGTCTCTTCCCCCCCTCTGGCCGGACGCCTCTTTCTTTTTATCCTGGCCACACCCAGGCACATTACATTCCGATATTCTGTGTGTAGCATTCTTTTCGGCGTATGAAACCCACCTCTTCTCAAAGTTGGAGAGTCGACTGCACCGCTATGTGTTTCTCTAACACACAGAAACGATGCGTTTGGTTCCCAAACTCTTAAAGGTGGTGAGACACCCTACGACCGATATACCTCGCTTCTTGCTTTGAACAAACGCATGATACGAGAAATGTGTCATGTTTAGCCAAAACACGTTTTGACCGGGGTTGCTCTTTAACCTAGGAACTACACGGTATTGTTGCACTACTGTGCGTGGTTTAAACAAAACCACTGCTTTCGATCATTTCCAAACTTCCTTTTGTTTTGTAAACTTCAGTTTTATGCGTGCGGTTTGAAGATTGGAAAGCTAACGAGCTCTCGAAAACTAAAGTGCACCCATACACTAGCATGCATCCTGATCCAACTCCATTCGACGCCATCTACCAGGCTTTTTACTCGTCCTTCTCCGTACACGACGCATCTAGACTTTTTTTCTTAAGGTTACGAAACGGAGCGTTGGTGAGGCGATCAGCATAGTCAAGACCATTCCTTGTTATGGGTCGACTACGCACACGTGTCTGGTGAAGGTGAGCTCGTGTTGATCGTCCAAAAAACGATTTCCACTTCGTTGACCCGCCGCTTGTCTGACGACGATGAGGGCAAGTTTGAAGCAGTCTCGGCCTACAGTTTCACCGTCACTGGCCGCTGAAAATTAATTCACCAAGTGCGTTTATTTCCTGCGTTGCTGTGCTCGCACACGGCGTTCAGATACCGTGCTGCTGACAGACTCATTATCGGGATATACAAAATGCGATACCTAGTCTAATGCGATATGTAGTCTAAGGATGTACAACTTGGTAAAAACGACAATCGATGTCTCATTACTCTGTCGAGGCCGGTTTGCTGAGTGAGGTATCAATGAATCGTTAAATATTTTTCTGGCAGCGAACTTGTGTGTAACTTGTTTATACCCGTCAGCCCTTCGATGTTGACTCGGCAGTGGGCTCGTAAACCATGGACCTTGACACATATATTGGTGGAATACCTTGTTGTACCCCTTTGGATCGATTGGTCAGTCAGTCTTGCTCCGGTTTAGAGGGGTGGTGCTTGCAGATCGGTCCATTCGTAAGCCGTGTGTCCCTTCTGAGACAGTGAGCTTTTTCAGGCTGCACCACGAATGCGTTAAAACGAGGTTGAAGTACACTGGGCGAAGCCAAATTGTGACTTTCTCGTACTGATATCCTTCCCCTCCCTTACCTTCCCACCCCTTCCTCCTTCTACTCCGTGCGTCTTGGATTTGCAGGTCGAGGTCGAGTTCGCCGAGCCAGGAGAGGGTGCGACAGCCTCCGACGACGTTATTACCGACGGCGCCTACACCAAGTGAGGCTGTTTGCCAATCTTTATTTTTGAATTGACCTCGGCTGTAATCACGGCGCGACACGAGCATACCACCATCGATGCATAAAGAGCATACTCCCCGACGTCAACGGTGTTCGAATGCTCGTGCTGCTCCCTTCACCAGTCTGTCGGCATATTCGGTCCGAGGCAATTGCAAATCGGATTGTTCTGGGGGGATTGTCGCACGTCCGCGGTAGTGGCTGGTTCGTCCTGAATATGTACGAAGGTTGTCGGGATGCCCTATTCAAATTGATGTATTGAACCGAACGTTTATGCTGATATAATCCATGTCAAAGCTTTCCAAGGCAAAAAAACTTTATTCGGGCACCAAACCCACGGACGGCTACGCAGTCGAAAACGCCCTCGTGGTCCAGGAGTATTTGACGCCGTCCATCGCGTTAGTCCGCATGACATGTTCCACACAACGGTGGCTTCCTGTTGTCTGGTGGTTTATGCCAAACGAACCGCGTGTGGGCGGTTATATCCATCGAGCGGTTGCTGTTTCTGATGTAATTTGTCTTGGGACCAGCTGTAGATTAATGTGCGGCATACCAGTCCCGAGACCGGCTTGAGGGACACCGCTACATGGATGTATGCCTATCACGCAGAAGACGTGCACAACCGTTACGAATGCACTGTAGAGCAGGCCAATGTTACGTCACAAATGAAGGCGACAACAAGTAAGGCACATACATCTGGGGTTTGTTGAGGCTTGCTGCGTCTCGTCGCAGTCGCCGAAATCGAGTTTGTGGCAGTTGTGACCACAGCTCCACAAGTGGCGTAGATAGCATGTCGCGCTACCACGCGTGTTGAAACGGCTCTCCTCTTCCAAGCGTACCCATACAACAGCTGTGCCCCATCCAAAAGAGTACCGACAAACCCCTAACAAAACGTAACAAGCACTCTCGTCTCGCTGGCAGGGATAACGACGAGGAAAGCACAATAGAAGCCAGTCCTACGGCAGGCTCGGATAAACCTGATCGCCAGCTTCAGAACAGTGGGGATACTGTGGTACGTCCGCGTAGAGTCTTATATGCCCCGCTTAGGTCCCTTCCTAGGCCCCTAAACTGTGTTGATCCAAAAAAAAGCATTAGTTGATACCTGCTTTCGCGGAGGTTTGCTCTTATTTCTCCGGCTTGGCGATGCGAGTGTTCCATGTTTGCCGTGTGCTCGTGACGTTTAACTTAATTCAACAGCGTTTAATAGTTGTAGATAAACACAGGTGTAGGTTTCAGATCCGGTGCTCGGCGTTCCACTCTATCCTCCCGCCGGCCCCCACCCTACGGCCATGACTTCGTCGCACGTCTCCCGACCCGGCAGGTCGATGTTATGATTCTATACAGCACAGATGCCTTGGTTTTGCTTGGCCGGATCTCTGCCGACCAGATGGAGACCACCATTATCGAATCCATTGCCTGGGCAAACGAGGCCACGGCTAACTCGAGGGTGGCGCTCTTCTTCAACTGCGTTCACATCGGCCCGGTGACATTCTTGCATTAGTGTTAGATGGATAATCTGGGCCATTGAGAAACTGAAACTGTCGTCCACCGATTGTGTTTGTGGAAGGAACGTATGTAAAGCAAAACATTAATGCTTGAGCGAATATCCCAACACCCGTATGAACTAGACGTGCCTCGTTCTGGCGTGTCTTTGACGGGTCATGACACCCGCGGCTGTGGCGGTATTGCGTGGCTGAGGCATATATAATATTTGTGTTTCGCGTACAAATCAGGTGGGCATTGATGGTATACTCAATATATGTCTATTCTCTTTTCAGAAAACGAGACAGAAACCGAATAATCAAAACGTAAGCACCGTATCCCCTATAGTTGCACTAGGGAGGCCTCCAGAAATAGTGATATTTCGTACTGGCCACCCAAAGTCAGTGTTTTGCCGAAGCAAACGCTGGTGAGGAACAGACGAACAGTGGGACAATGTGCCCGTGTTTCATTCAACGTTTGGGCACAATATCAAATGTGACCTGTGCATCGATGACCCCCAACATTGCTTGTTACTGCTACCCTGCCAATTACGTGATACAGATACCTTAAGAATGATGCAATACAAGTCGCGCAACCGGCAGTGTAACCCTTGTCGCGACGATATCGTCCCTCATTTTGTTTCGCAGCTGCCCTTCGAGGAGACATCAGACTCGACCCACGACAATTTGGTCACGCTCAGTACCAATGACGACGTCGGGAGGCTTCGGGATGCCACGGGGGCTGACCTCGTGCAGATGGTCGGCGAGTTCAGCACGAACAGCTGCGGAGAGGGGTAAGCGAACACGATCGTGCGGATCCCGCTCGTCTACGTTGGTTCCCGACGCGCACAAGGGAGTTGCAACGTATCATGGCCTCCTAGAGCATAGTTGTGGGGCGTTTGATACGCGCCAAGCCGAAGGTGGGTTAGTATCACTGACAATGGGAAGAAACGTCGCCCGACCGAAACTCCACGTTTGGCCAGTCACTACGGAATCCGCCTGCGACACATGCTACGATTGAGGTGCACCAGTTGTTTCTGAGGCTCCTCTTAATTGGAGCTTTTGACTTGACCCACAAAATGAGTTTTAAGTAAACGGAAAAGTGCAACTCGATATCCAAACCCTGGCGTAGGTATCAGCAAATATCAATATCGCAAAAACAAGAATGACATTCCGAACATTTTGGGGTAAAAGAGCCCCGTCATGCAGACACAAAAACCGGCAAAAAGTGCAAACTCTATGGGTAGCACGCATTCGGCGCTTTGGCCTGCTCAACGAAGCAGATTTTTCCAAACCTCGGCCATCACGAGTTCCTAGCCATATAGTAATTACGTGGCTAGATCTGGCGTACCTTGTCGTCGTGACGGGGAGACGCACTGTCGTGGATACCCCATCCAGTTCGTCGTACGCATTGTTGTTCAGTGTTGCGGGATTAGGAGCCACAGGGGTTCAAGCTGGCTGATCGTAAGCTAGAGCGGGGGAGCAGTAAGCTCGCGGGGTTCAAATCAATCACAGCTGGGCCGCCCACAAGGAACGCATAAGGAACGATAGGTAGCAAGGACTTTGTTCCGACCGTGATAAAGGTACCTGCTTCATAGCGCAAGCAACGACGGCTGTTAACAAGACCCCGGGCTAACCCATGCAATTGTATCCGTAAGGGTGTCGACACAAGTCGCGTATCTCGGCATGATGGAATACATAGGCCCATATCTCCAGCAGCACCGCGTGACGAGGCGGTGCTGGCTCTTGAACCACCTCCGTCTTTCCTTCTCCCCCACCACCCTCAAGGTATTTCTGGAACGGAAACGACGTCCTGGGAACCTCCGTCGTACGGGCGACGTGTCTCGACGACTACAGCATGGCCCACGAGTTCGGCCACAACCTGGGGTGTCGACACAACCGCGACTCAACTCATGACGACCGAGAGTACGCACACGGGCAGCGGTATTGCGACGGCGACGACCCGTGAGTTAGCCTACTAAACCAGTGGGTGAACCAAACTCCCTAGAGAAGAGACCTTTCTTGAACATGCGCAGCTAGTTATTTGAGACGTTGATCATAAAGTCGATCACGTTGTTGCAGACGCGAATCAGTTGTAAAGCCATTTTTTTCTCGATAACAACCGGCTCGTGCTACGTAGGGGGGGGGGCAGATCTAACCGCTTAAAAGCCGGTAACGATATTTGGGGACGAATAATCTAGGAAATACGGTGGGACTTTGTTTTTGTATAGTATATGGGTTACCGGTCGAAGTGTTCAGCCGGATGAGAGACACTCGGGATAAACACTACCTCGTTCCTTTGCAGTTAAAAAACATCGTGTTTTTCTTTTTGATTTGGCGATAGGAACCACCTTGGCTTTGGTTTTAAACGCTGGACCGAACATAAATGGAAAATCATCGTTTTGGGAGACATGATGAACCATTAACCCAAGTGGTTCTAAACGCTTGAATGAAGACACGGGGTTATCTAGCTAAATCATCGTAGCAGGAGCCAACCAAGTTCGCTGGCGGCTTTGGTCCAAAGCCAAAGATCTTGTTGAAATCGCCACCGGACGTAAATATACGGAGCTTTCGCCGAAAACAAAAGTAGGTGAGGCTTTAGCCGGAAAAACGTAACCGGGTGGGGGTATGTGAACCTGGTTAGTTAAAACACTGACCCCATACGAAGAAACATTTGCCGGAGATGAAAACGGAGTGAGCCAAGACCTTCATGACGCCTTCGACATCGTCTTAGACGATTTCAAACGCCAAATTATTACAACACTACAAATGGCAACCACCTGGGAGCGGATAAATAAGCCTTGCGACTAAACCAAAGGCAACGGAAACTACCAGCTGGGACTCTAATCCTTTCTCGTGGCGGTTTTGGTCACCCTGGCAGCTCTTGCACCCTAAAACCCCGTAAACCGATAGACACGTGCCCGTGCCCTTGTGGGGGCTAGAACCAAGAAACATGTGAATGGTTTTGTCGATCGACGGTGACATCGCCACCAGCACGAAACTCCGAATCGGGTAGATGTGAAGACCCGAGGCCAACCCTCTTGATACAAACCGCGCTCGGCCCCTGTTGTGAACATTTGCGAATCTTCTCTAGTATACGTGTCTTTCTTTCCGCCCACACCTGCATTAATATTGTAGCGTTCTGGCATATGTAGCATGCTTGGGCATGTATTGTATCTGTTTGGCATGCAACCTGAATCGAAATGCAGCTTGCTTCTGAATGTTGCCTAGCGCCGTTGCACCACCATAATTTGAGGATAGGAACAGCCCATGGGGTCACGTGTCACCCAAAGCTTCTGTGGTGCTGAGGAAATTAGTCTAGGCATGGTACAGTATCGCTTGTTAGCATGTTTAGCATGTTTTTTTCCAAGTCACTATCACCCTATCTTGCTGGCAACCACAGCTCCAGGGCACCCACCACGGCCGAGCCATCGACAGTTTTGGTTGTCGACAATGTAAAGAAGCCAGGCACCGAGTCGATGTCACACTAGTGAAGAATCGCACCCGAAAACGGGGAATTCACCCAAGAGTAGAGCTCATGCCGTTCCCGACTTCCCTTTAAATTGGCTTATGTCGTTCTCGAGGTTCTGTCTGCCCAGTGTATGCTGTAAACATGTGTGGTTCTGACAACCCGGCCCGTCGTCCTCGTGGAAATCGTCGAAACTTTAACAATCAGGTACCGAACGGTAATGAGCTACCCTTGCGGGCTCGAGACAGGAATTCCCCCCAGGGTACTGTACTTCTCCAACCCCGACGTAGACGTTTCCGGTAGGCCGACGGGTACGGCGACAGAGGACAACGCTCGTGCGATCAGGGATAACATGGTGAGATGGAAGGCATGTATCTCCCGCATTATATATTTACTTCGTATATGGTTTGGAGCAGTCTATGAAATGTGCACTGAGTAAATTCTGCAGGTGAGACCGCGTCATGAAGGAAAGGAAAAGTTTGAAGATCGTCAAACGGCCCGTCAACGCAAGCATTTCGTGTGCAATTCAATGAAATAGGCGAATGGCATGCCTCGGGATACGATAGCGAGTACGTAACGTATTAGCGCGTGCCGTCGAGGCACCGAAATATACAGCGCGTTCCCGTTTGTACACAATTTATTAGCTACGGGAGTGTGATTACTCGCATACGATAGCGACTGCCGCAGGCTTTTGAGCGTAATGTCGAACACAAGACATGTCTATTAACCAACTGTGAAACATATTGTGTTCCCCGGAGAAGAATTATAGTCGCGATTTGCTTCGAGGTCACATCCGGTACAGTAAATAGGGGCGTCGACCCGCGTTTGTCACGAGTGAGCAAAAACCGCACGGAGTGATTGCGCTCACACAATAGAATTTTGTGACCAACGGAACACAATACTGCCTTGGTGCCGCTGCGCAGGTTTCTGTTTCAAACTTCAGGAACAAGGTCTCTGTGCCTGCTGGCTACAAAGTGCTGGGGTGTTTTCAAGACACGTCAGCAAACCGCGTGCTCACTGGAACATTTGAAGTGCTAGACCGGACGATGACAAATGAGGTGAGGCGTTTCATTAGTCGGAAATTGAAGCTTAAACTATGTTCGTCCTGGTGGGCAGATTTAAACGAGGACGACACGTACACTGGGTAGGAAGGACTGGGCAGCGGGTGACGCCGCTGCTGGCCTTGAATGGAGTTCCTCGATCTTTGCGTTCCAGCCTTTAAATTTGAGAGAAAAATGTCACTTACTCAAGCATTCGTTGCTGTATGACTTATGTCCGGTTGTTATACATTGAGCTCGTATATATGTCTAGTGCGGATGTCGAGTAGTGGGGAACACGACGTCACGCGGTAACACGTCGCAGCGAAATATACAACGAATTGACAAAACAAAATATATATTTACTTCTATATATGTGTATGTAATTTCGCTATTGACAAAAGGTCGAAATATACAGTAGCAGGTATCAAATCAGCGAGCGATTCTTAACGGCAAAGGGACACGGGGATGTGGCCAACTCCTGTGGCGTGTATGTCCCCCATGTCGGACACAAAACGCATAACATGCACAGGCGTTGCTGCCTCGACCTCTGGCAACAATGAAGAAGCATGATTGAGTCCGCGCGTGTAAGCGTCCTTCCCTTACATTCTTGTCTTTGGGGTCGTTAGGATTCGCACCAAAGTCCGCGACAACGCCACGAGGCGTGCTACGATAGCGGTGCACCGGTTCGTTTCTGAGGCTCCTCACGTGAGGAGCTCTCTCCTTCACCCACAAACTGGTTTTGAGTCAACCAAAAGTGCAGCACGATTATAAAACCCATGACCTAGGTATAGAAATCACTCATTTCGCAAAACAAAAATGACACCCTGACCATTTTGGGTTGAGGGGCTCCGTCATTCACAAACAAAAAAAGCCAAAATGTGCTACCTCTATCGTAGCACGCGTCCCTTTTTATTCGGAAAGGTGTCCAATAATTCGTGCAATACTGGCAGGCGGGACAGGTTGATGGTATGCTTGAGGAATCCATCCAATGAATATTTCATGCAGTATAGTTCGCTTTTCTACATGGTTTCCGTGGATGTTCGTGCTACCGATGAAGTCGTAGCAAACGCTGTGGATGGGCGACGTTGACGATTCTGCCGCAAATGGTCAGATGGTAACCCCTGACGTATTCCAGTACTCCATACCTTTTAGAAAGCCCTAAAAGGTAGCATAGGCATACCAGTAACTTCAAGCGTCTCCGTAGAATATTATGCGGGAATGGTCCAATCATGGTGAGGCCCACATTATCACGCGTCAGAACATCCATTAACAGCATGTAGAGGGCGCACCACCACATTTCGTTGTGGTATACGCAAAGTTAGGTATTGCTACTTGAGCTCAATATTTCGATCACGCAGCTTAATGTCCGGCCGCCGTCGTTGCGCGTTAGGAACAACCATCACGCGTAGTGTGGATTGGACCCCAACATATATTGGTTCCACTACGGTGGGTAGCCCGAGGTTAGAGCACAGCGTGATAAAGCGAACGGCCCTCGCTCAACCTCACATTTTTCGTGTCTGCAGTGGGACTCATATTCCATTCAGTGCACGCAGGACAAGCCGTTTGGCTGCTCTCAACTTCTGAATTGCCTTAACTCCTATGTCCCAACCTTGGCCAACCCACTACTGACTACAGGTGTGCGCGGCGTTCTGCCAAGGAGCGCAATACTTCGGAACGGAATACGGCCAGGAGGTAAATATTGTATTTGCCGTTGGACCACCAATGGTGGCCGGGTATAATATTGTCCAATTCGACATCCATATTCGCTGCCCTGATGTAAAGCAACAGGGTAGTGTCTCCCTGAAACTCTTATGTTACGGTACATGAGCTTTCCCGGTCCGTGTTGTCGTTCTAACAATCCTCCTTTCCCCTTGTATACGGGGGGTGCCCACTCTTGCATGAGCTCCCTCCCCCGCGCGTTTGTTAATGCAAGCGCCAGGCGACTCGAAATCAGGCGAGATTGTGCCGGGATCGAGTCCGCCATTCGAATGCAACGCGCCTAGATCACATCAGTAAATACCGGGTCAAAGTCCGTCACGACTGCAACAGCAAACACCCCCCGCCCTCGCCACTCGTGCCGTGTCTCCTTTGCTACGCGCAATCAGTGCTTCTGCGGCGGGGATACTGACGATCCCACCGAGCTCGACCTTGCTTCGTGCACCTATTCGTGCTCCGGAGATTCTTCGCAGACTTGTGGCGGCTTCAACGCCATCACCGTGTTCGAGACGACCGGCACGATTGACACCCAGCCGCGGTACCTCGGGTGCTGGACCGACTCCACCAGCGCCCGCCTCATGAACGTCATGATAAGAGAAAAAACAATGACTAACGAAGTGAGTTGGCAGTTTTCGATATTCTCCTGTAAAACTATGTCTGTAAATCAGTTTAGATAGACCATATTGTTGTCGTGATCGGGCCGGTTGTCCACAGCAGCAAACAAAGAAATGTGCGGCACATCGTAAACAACGCGTTTGCTGGGTTCACAGCTTCAGTGGCACTTCCCGAGAGTCGTGGTGCGGTGGGGGAGGGGGCGGG
>JAYJME010001474.1:0-16341 GCA_036873775.1 Costaria costata
TTACGTACAGCTCTCGCAATCAGAAATAACGCAAAATCACGATTGTTACAAACAGGCAGTACACAACAGACAGACAGACAGACAGACAGACAGACAGACAGACAGTCTATTTAAATAATGGAAGCCTGTACGCACCCCGCTATGAAGAGGATTTTTTGCCGTATTTAAAAAAACCGCCTTGCCTCATTATAACCTACATTCATCTGATTGGTCAATTATTTCGTACGTACGAAACCCATATTCCCCCGCATCGTTATGCTCCCTAGGGAATTATTATGCTTGTTTTCCGTGCCCCAAGTTCCGGGATGCACTTCGAAATACTGCTGCGGTATGCTGTACGAAGTCAATGCCCGGTGTGTGACATGCGAGGTGAAATGCGATGCTGGCGCGCTGGTTTCTTCTCTGTCCCTTTACTGCGAGGCACCGTTGCCTGGGCTGCGCAGCGGTATCGCCTGCATGGTATTGTGGCGGTGCACCATCTCTACTCGTGCGGCTGCCGTGTAAAACTACGCTCGGTGGTACTTGACACATAGTGTGCACGGTATACCGGTAACATTTTTCGCTAACTGTCCTACTAAACTAATACCTGGTACGGTACAACACATCATACAGCCGTCTCAGTGGTCTCAACTTAAACAATGGATGGCGGCCGTCTGCGGTACGAGTATACCGGCACAGCAGTACATCGTACGCAAGTATAATATGTCGAATGTTGTATGTTTCCTGTCGACCGCGTAGTCAAGCAGACACTCAGCTCGGTGTCGAGAAGTTATGAAAGGTGCTGTTTGATGCCAGCGGTCCGTTTGTTGCTATCGCCTCCTTTCTCTCGATCTTCACTAGGATAAACAATACGTCCATTAGACGCATTTAGGGCTAGAGTTACTGCCGTAGCTCGACTATCCACGAATCAAGAGTTTGCTTAGAACGTACGTCTAAGTCGGGCTTTGATCAACAGTCTACCTCTCATGGACTTGTTTCCCTACATAAACACCATACGCGATCCTGTTGCATGAACTACAACTTTACTAGACACTACGAAGTATAAGAGCCTGTTGATAGCCCCGGATTGCGCCTGGGCAGCGTTTTCTACAACAGGTGAGCTTCAACGACAAACGGAATGTCAAGAAACATGCTGATGCTAACGGCTGATCGACCATGTAACCGTTTGTCGGTACCTTTTTGTCGGGAACTTGGGCAGGAGGGAGTGACAGAAGAACAAGCCATGGGGCTGGTGGTCGAACTCCCTTCGTTCTTCACTTTGCCGCCAGCGGCAAGAAAAAGGGTCGGATTTTTTCTCGGAGAGGTGCGTCGAGCTCGCCCGCCCTCTTCCGCTCTACCATTCCGTAGGTTTCTGTTACACCAACTGCAAGGATTGCGCTGACGGGCGGTGCGCTAGGGTTTGTGGTAACGAGGGCGTGCAGTAGAGTACAAGTAAGACGTGAACCCCGTTGGAACCCAAGCATAGCAACCTAGACAGCGACAAGTGCGGTCTTCTCATCCTTCTAGGAAAGACAGCAGCAGCAGCAGCACAACTATCATCCCACTGCACGCGTACCGTACATATCCTTCCGTTGCTTTTCTGACACCCCACCTACCCCAGCAGTAGTGTTAGGCTTATTCGCGTGGCCAATGCTTTAATCTTCACTTTTGTTTGGATGTTGTTTTTTCCGGCTGAAGTCCCAAAGGGGTTAAAAACGATAACATGAAGAATCCCCGATCGCGTGTCTTGAGCTGAATCATGGGGTTCTGAACCGTGCCAGCGTCTGAAGTGTTGCGCGCTTAACGCGCTCCAGCCGCCCGGTCGGTTTCGCCAACCGCCGCCGCCGCCGCCGCCGAAAATAATCGAGCAATCGTCTTCGCCGTATGATATACGCGTACCGATGTAAAGCTCAATAGTTTGGCTCACTCGAATATAACCCAGTGTACAAAGTGTTGCTGCAGGACAACACAATGCACGTCGTTAGAGGCCGAAAGGAGCTGCGTAAACTTCACGGTGTGCCGCCATTTTGGTGCTGGGTGCGGCCGTGAACAGGTGGGCTTGACAGCGAAGGAGGTGGGCCGGCTAGCGAAGCGTCACCCGGACGTGATTAAAAAAGACGCAGGAGGCCACGCGCGCCGGATCGTGGACATCTTCTTAAAGGACCTCCAAGTCGGCAAGGTGACTGTGATATCCTCCGTGCTCCGTCCCGGCATTGTAGGGATGCGAGGGTCTATGGCCATGTAAAAACGGTCATACATGACTATGATTACACCCCCCACACACCCCCCGCCTCCGCACGGAACCGTACATAGCATGCAGCAGGCCTCTAATCCGTGCCTCATCCTCCGCAGTGAAAACCAGCTGCTGCTGACTGCTGCTATTAAAGGGGACGGGCCTGGAGCAGTTTTCGTCGTGCAATAATGTGACGTGTTGGTGGTCGACCAATGAGCAATCATCCATGCCGGGGAGAGGGGGTCGACCGCTTCCCTCAGCAGGGTCCGGCGGGCGGCGGGTCTCGGGGGGATCTCGTGTGATAGCGCGAGGCGTGTGTTTTTGCCCGGAGTACCTTGTGACGTTCCGCTGCTGTGCTGGAGAGTGGTAGACGCTGCGAGAAACCCCGTTTGCTGTTTGTGTTGTGATTCCTTCTGAATGGGGGTAGAGCCGCCCTGGTGTGCGTGCTCCTAAGACTTGGATGGTAATAGGTGCCGATCCACGACAATCGGAATGATTCTAGTTGTGCAGATGGACAAGCGTCGTGTCTACCCCCTTCGTCGCGACCGCCATGCTGCTGTGGAACGGTTGACAGACAGGCCTAGGTCTACCCGTCGCCTTTAGAGGTTGCCTCCGCTGCCCCCGTTGTCGATTATGGTACGTCTGCCGGCGTCATTGGCGCCTTAACCCCCTCGCCCTGACGTCGGCTTGTTGGCTCGTGTGTACTGGATGTGTGCTTACGCCTCGGGGGTTCCGTGGTATTTTGGTCTGCAGGTGGCGTTCCGGAGAATGGTCCGACGGCAGCCTGGTCTCCTGTCCCTCAGCGTGACGGGAAACATCCTGGAGAAGATCCAGTTTTTCACAGAGGAGATGGGGCTCAAGAACGACCAGATAGCCAAGATGGTCTGCGCACACCCGCAGGCGAGTGTCGCGAGACGCGAGATATCTTGTTTCAGGATGCTTCGAGCATCAAAAGCCAGCGCTATATTGTAGAGGCGTCCGGTTTGGGACGCAGCCAGAGGGGGAAAAGTTAATGGGTACTTCTATATTAGGGATGAACAGTGCAAACGGGAAAGGGGGGGGCAAAGGGGGTTGGCAAGAAACATTAAGCGTTTCCTGAAAACATTAGGCAACGCCGCAGGGGGTCTGTAACTTGTCTATTCGTCGGGGGGCGTAGCTGCTGTGGGTATAGCCCGGCGTCACGGCATCCTTTGCCGACCCAAAAGGTGCTTGGAAGCGCTAGAGAGTCTCCCTTGTAATTAGACGCAATCCACCCCGAAAAACAGCCCGAGGTGCGCTCCTCATGACTCATGA
The DNA here is from genome assembly GCA_036873775.1 of Costaria costata. NCBI lineage: Eukaryota > Phaeophyceae > Laminariales > Agaraceae > Costaria > Costaria costata. The sequence goes on from JAYJME010001474.1 coordinate 3,506, forward strand.
CCGCCTCTCCCGTGACCTCCCTCCCCCCACGCTCCTCCCCCAGATCCTTTTCCTGAGCCTCGAGAACAGCATCCGACCGATCGTCAAGTGGCTTGGCTCTCCCGATCCCGAAGCGCGGATGCAAGGGCTGTCGTTGGGTATCACGGGAGCCGAAGCCGAAACGTTGTCGTCCAGCTCCCCTCTTGCGTCAAAGGCAGAAACCGACACCTACAAAGGCGCTCAGGTAGGCGGTACCTCCTCCGGTTTGGACGAAGCCGGGATCAGCCCTGAATGTTCAGAGGAGGAGGGGGGCGGGTTTGGGGGGGAGGTGGCGGCGGGTGTAGATGGGAAGGCCGTGGTGGCGCTGATCGAGATGCCGGCGTACACGGACGGCGAGTGGGATTGGGGACTAGGGTTAGACCGGGAAGGGCGGAATCAAGTTGTTTCCAAACAGGGGGACGTGCTGTGGAAAAGCGTCCCTGGCAACCTGGCGAAGTCGACGGCGTGGTTCGTGCAAGAAGTGGGGCTTGGCTGGGACGACATGCGCAAGGTCAGATGGTTTGATATTTGGAGCACTTGGAGTTGACAATACTGGGTGGGGCTTTCGTTGTTGCTGTTGTTGTCGTTGTTTGTTTGTTTTGGTGTTGGTGGTGTTGGTGGTGGTGTTGGTGTTGGTGTTGGTGTTGGTGTTGGTGTTGTTGGTGTTGATGGTGGTGTTGCTGCTGCTGCTGCTGCTGCTGAACAGCAAGCGGACAGGCCGAGAGTATTTTAGAAAAGTACATTTCGGGGAGCAGTTTTCCGGCCAAGCGTAGAGTCAATGTCATTGCGCTGCGGCTCTTCCTGTCAGCCTCTTCGTCTCAACCGAAGAGGCATCGCAGATGTTCGTCAGAAAGACCGTGGTCTCCGAGGGTACCACGGAATGCCACGGTAGCACGAAACACCGCATGCTAACGCTCGAATTCAATATTTGATATTTACATGGTGCGCTCGGTGTTGTTTAACTTGCCTCGCTCCCCTTGCCTTATCTTGTTCACCTCGTCTACCCGGCATGCCCTGGGTGCTGCCACATTTTGGGCGCATCATCGCTATCATCGCTATGTGCGGAACGGCGTCGATAATTGGAAGCTGGCGACACGCGCGCCGACCCTGCTGTCCCTGAGCGTGGAGAATAACCTAGAGCCCACTCTGGGCTTTCTGGTGAAAGAGCTCGGGATGGACCCCGCCAACTTGAGACAGGTTTTTGTTGTTGTTAATGCTTGGTAGCAGGAGTGTAGTATTTATAGCAGTTATAGCGATTGTTGCTTTCGTTGATTCTGACGAAGGGCCTCCTGCAGAAAATGTCCTGCGTCCCAGGGATTGAACTACTCTCGAACGTCTCGGTGTGCTTAATATTCATAGCTCTGCTCGCTCCGCTTCCAAGCCCTCGAGCAACACCGCTGCCTACCTACCTTAGCCCCATTTGCTTTCTTTACTTCCCACATATTTCATAGCATCTGCAATGCCAGTACTGTCTTCTCTGAATCCTCGAGGAAAACTGTCCGCCTGGTGTCCGCCATGCTTGTAACCCCTTGGTTTCACCGTACCCCTTTGTTTCATTGTCTCCAGACTGTCAGCAACCAACCGTCGCTCCTGACTCTGAGTGTGTCGAGCAATCTGCGACCGAAGGCGGCCTTCTTCAGGGACGAGCTGGGGGCAAACGAACGCGACATCGCCGAGCTTCTCAACCAGTGCCCACGCGTCATGAACGCCAGCGTGCAGGGTCGAATACTGCCGAGAGTCCAGGTGCATAACCGCCCATACCTCGCTGTAGGGGAAGACTTGAGCACGGGACCGAGAGTGCCACCCCTGTTCTTCGGGCATACCCTTGTACAGGCGCACCGGCAAACACAGAGGTTTTATATTCCGTGCGCTTGTGGCCGAGATTGAGCGGGCCTGCTGCTGTACCGTAGACCAAGGAGGCGTATCCGTGTCCATTTGTTGCCACGGAGGGTATGTGGCGCCCTGGTAGTGAAAATAGGAACAAATAACCCGGCCAATTAATAGGAACATATCACCCCGCCAAGATTGATGGGAACATACGAAGTATCACCTGGCCAAGATTGTTGTATTCTACGTGCCCACCCGTTGATCGTCTACGGCATTAGAAACGACGCGGAGCACAAGAGCTCCAGCGAGAGAAACAAAGGGTCGGGGCGGAGGCAAGGAAGGGAGCACGCCAAGAGGGGACGACGGTATCGGTGAACGCCTTATCGGCATTGTGAAATACCCCCCGATTGGAGACCATCGTCTCTCGGCGTCGAAAATATCGACGCCACTTTCCCAGCTAGCGATTGAAATGTTCTCCCATCTCCTCTTATCGCGCGCACATTCGCGGCGCAGGTGATGAGGGCGGCAGGAGTCTCGCCGACGTTTCGTCACCTCCGAGCAATTTGTACCTACCCGGACGTGCGGTTTTCCCCTTGGGTCACGAAATTGGCCGTTTCTTCTCGACCTGCCGTCAGCAGCAGAATCAGCAGCAACAGTGGCCCGGCGACGGCAGCGACAGCACCCAGCACGAAGGCGGTCCCGTCTTTCGATTTCGATGGCGGGGCTGTTGTTGCCACGACTGCCGTCACCGCTCCGCAAGGCCTTTCACCGCGACGTGGAAGGCGGTTGCGCGGCGAACCCCCTCGGCCGAGCGTCCGTACAAACTCCTTGGCGGAGCTGGGCATATCGTACACCGTGAGTCCGCGGCGAAGAGGCGCGGTGGCGGCATTATCGGCAGCGGCGGAAGAGAGAGAGGCGTTCGCGCCCGGCCGAGCGGGCGGGAAGGTGGTCGTCCGTAGGGTGTCTCCCGGGCTGGAGGTGCTCGATTTGTACTGTGGGACCGGAGGCTTTGCGATGAATGCCGCGGTCGGCAAGGCCCGGTCCGCGCTGGGGGTAAGACAAACAAGGAAGGAGGGGGGTAGAGGGCGACTCGCGTGGAAGGTTAGGAGGTCTTCTCGGTCATAGAGTCTTCGTGTATTCTGGCACTCTATTTGTCACCGGCGTGCGCCTAGCTTTTGCTATCTAGCTTTGTTCTACCACCCAACAATATGATACGTAGTGCACTACTGTATGGTGCTACAAAGTTTCTACCGCGGCCACAGTAGCCTTACCTCGCCGCTTGCCCAATGCAGGTGGACAAAGATGCGCGGGCCGTCCGCACCGCGACGAAGAACGCCTCCGCAAATGGCCTCGGCGATACAGTGTCGTTCGTCAGAGCGAGCGTTCTATCCTTCGCAGAGGAGGCCAAAAGCGAGGGAAGGGCCTGGGACCTTGTGGTGTTAGATCTCCCTTCCTTACCATCCAAGTCCGCGCAGTCTAGATCGCGAGCAGCGAACACGTGAGACGCTTGTTGCCGGATAGGTTCACCTTTTTTCGTCAATGCTGTTGGTAGCGAGTGTAGTGGTGCGGCGAGCGGATCTGCTCCTGAAAGCGCGTGCTGCTTTGGGGTTCTTGCTGCTGCGCATATTTGTGCGGAATGTTAGCCAGGGCTGTTTCTGCGTCTTTGCCGCATGCTGGCCTGCCATTTGGTACTTCCCCCCGCAAAACGTGTCGCCGGCAAACAGACTCGCAGAACGATAGAACCCTCATCTTCCCTCACACACTATTTCCCCGGGCCGTTGTCCTTGCCATCACCGAGGCCGACCTTCCGCACAAATGTTTTTGTACTCACCCATCCATCCCTCGTTACACCCGCCATCAGGTACACATGCCTGGCAGAGAGCTCTTCCAGCCTGGTCAGGTCCGGCGGCATGCTCATGGCCGTTTACGAGCCTGCCAATGGTATTTTCGAGACGCCTGAGAAAATGGCGGAGGTGTTTTCGTCCGCCGCAGCTCGCGCCGCCGGCATCAGTTTAACGTTAATCGATGCCGCTGCCGCCGCCGACGACGATAACAGCAGTGGCAGCTGTTTGGGGGCTGTTGATAAAGGGGGCCTGGTTATGCCTCGTTCAGCACCGTTGCCGGTTAGTAAACGGCGCGTGAGCGGCGGCCAAATTGCAGAGAAAGGTAGGCTGTCGGGAGATGGTGTAATTCATCCGAACGGCGCTGGCGTGGATGGGAATCGAGGCCGAGATGTCGAGGTTTCGCCCCTCTGGTGGGCCCTCTTTGTGTGCTCGAAGGCACCGCTTGCCAAGTCGTAGCGTATATTATAGTAACATTCTCCCGAGTGATGTACCCACGGTTGTGGTGGTAATGCAGGTTTAGGCCGGCCGTCGCGCTTTTGCGGTTAAATAGTTGAGGTTAACGGGTGCATGAGCGATGGGAGGAGCGGACGATACCTCCAGTAGGTAGACCCTACTAGCCTTTCAGGCACGCCGCAGGCGCATTCAGGCATGTCAAGCCAGGCACGCCGCATGCGATTTTTTTTTGATAGGCACGTATTCAGGCAAATGCCTGAATGCCTTAAACGTGCCTGAAACAATGCCTGAGACGTGCCTGAAACTTGTCGGGTACTATTTTCAAGTTGTTGTTTTTCAAGGGGTAGAATGGCTGAGAACGTGCCTTACAGCAGTAGTAATGCTCGCTGCCTGACGCGTGCCTGGCAAGATAGCACGAAAACAGTAGTTCAGGCACGCCTGTTTCAGAAAGGTAGTTCAGGCATTTTTTCAGGCATGCACAGACCCTACATTTTATATCCCCTTTCCCCTGGTTTAGGGAGTTCTGGACTAACGGCTTTATTTTCGAGTGCCTGAAAGGGTCTTCAGGCGTGCCTACGTGTCTGGCAAAAGATGGGCGCGCCTGATTCGGAAAAGGTAGTTGAGGCATTTTTTCAGGCATGCCTGAAAGGCTAGGGCCTACCTTTGGCGATGCAACGTTTGCAGCGATGACCAGGCCGTTACTTGCGGGCTGTGAAGCGAAATATGTGAATTGATTCCATTACTCTGGGGTGTATATATTTGCCAGGCTGTAGGTACACACACCCAGAGAAAGACATTTCGTGCCCGTTAGGTGGAAGGCATGTAGATATGAGCGCTCCCACGCCGCCGCCCCAAATCGCATATTGTGGTGCAACGCCCCAACATTTGAGCGCGAGTAGCGTGCGCTGTGCGATACTGTACATAATCTTGCAAGGGCCGAAAGCGAGCAAGTTAGATAGCGGGTGGGTCTGTTTTTTAGATTCAGGCGGTATCATAGTAGACTCAGCGCAGGTTGAAGACCGACAAGAAGTTCTCTCTCGCTATCGTATTTTCGGAGGAATCGTCTGTGTGCCTGTGCTCGTGGAGCACTTGTAAGTGACGTCTTGCACCGGGTGGGGTGCAAGGGGCGGCGGATAATGGAACTTCGCGTATCGGTTGACCTCCATATGCATCAACTGTTGTAAAATCTGTAAGGACAAGCTAAGCTTGTCTAGTATTATTGCGAATTTAACTTGTGTTGCTGTCGTTCGACCACGGCTACACGAAATGCATTATAAAACCCGGGTACTGTCTGGCATGCAAAGGCTTGTCATCACTTCATCTGTCTACTCGTACACGTATACATCCACGCAAGGAAACAAATCCGCGCCGTGTAAAAACATTGGAACCGTTATAGACACCGCCAGGCTCAACCACCAGACCAGAACTGGTACGTACATCGTTCCGATCCAATCGCACGATATTGCACAACACTGTGCGGCTACGCACAAGGTAACGTAACTAGAGGAGGGACCCACGTCACAAGAGGAGTGACCCATGTCATAGGTATAAACCAGTCCCTCATCACTTCTAGAGCCTCGTAGACAAACAAGCCATGAACTCATAGTTTTATGGAATTACGACTGCAGGGGGGCCGACAGCTTGGCCCGTAGCCTCGCGGCGTACTTGAGGGCGACGTCGTCTGACACCGCCTCCGCCGCCCGCTCCAACTCCAGCAGTCGCCGGTATAGGCCGGCAAAAGCCTCCTCCCCCGCGGCCGCCGGTCGAACATCGGGGTCCGGCCGCGAAGACATTTCGCTCGCGCTCGGTCCGACGTTCCACCTCTGCCGCCCTCCCCCGTCCCCGCTGCTGCGGCGTCGAGATTCCGGTATCTCTTCATCCGGAGCCATCACGCGGAGCGCCGAACAATCGCCCCCTCGACCCGAATGGTTTCTCCCTCCTTCTTCTCGCTCCATGAGAGCTAACGCCTCGCGACACGGAGCAAAGGCACAGCAGGTTCCCAGAGAAAAGAGGGCGATTCGCCTTGGCGAGACGGCGGCGTCTTGGGCCGCAATCCTGAGCAGGGCGGCGACACCACCCCGACGAGCCAGGTCTCCGCTGAGCAATCCGCCGTTTCGAACGAGGTTTCCTAGAGCCCCCGCGGCGTTTGCTCGCGTTCTGAAGTTGGGTTCGTTCAGCGCCGCGACGAGAGGCGCCACCGCCGGGGCGAGGTCGGCGTATAGGGCGTCGCTGTAGAAAGCGGCGTTTCCCACCGCAAAGCACGCGAATTTTCGAACAGACGGGTCCGGATCGGCGCACAAGCGCACGAGGTGTTCCACGACACTCATCCGCCCTGCCCTTGTTACCGCCTGCGGCTTTTGCCCTCGCCCTGCTTCTGCTTCTCGACTCCGCAGCGACGCCAACTCTTCACCGCCACGGCTTGCCCCACCTCCTTTCTCATCGCAATGACGCACTCGCGGCGCACCCCGCCCAAAAGCAAGTCCGGCCGCATCGGCGGCACTGCTGTGAGAACTAACCCGCCACGCCTCGTCCTCTCGGGCCTCTTCGCCAGTGTCACGATGTTCCTCTCGCAAGGCAGCGTAGAAGAAAGACGAGTGCCGGCAAATATTTCCCACGAGGTTGCAAGCCTTCGCGCGCACCGTAGGGTCCGCGTGCGCCAGGGGGCCGCCTAGACTGGTAACCACGCGGGCGGTGCGGAGCCGGGCGTAGTTGTCGGGAGAGTCACGCGCCAGCTGGCTGGCGATCACGAGCATGCTGGTGGCAAGCGTGGTGGGAGAAGTCTCCAGCAGCGCTCCGGCTGAAACCAAATCGACCAGACCCCCTTCCTTTAGGAACTGCTGGCCAAAGTGCCGAGAGACATTAACAAGGCGGCAAATTATATCTGCGCATGCGCACAACGCGATTTTGACGTCGTTCTCGGTGTCCGTTTCCCTTCTCCCACTGCTCCGGTTCCGGTAATCTCCTTCCTCCTTATCCTCCACCTCCTCCTGCTCCCTCCTATGGCTACTTCTGCCGCGATCGCTCTGTCCCAGAAATCTCGTTGCGCCCAGCAGAGCAGCTACGAGCCGTTGAGCGTGCATCGCTTGCTGCACTCTCAAAACCGCTTCGGCCGATTCGTTCGCCATCGACGCTTGTACTACGCCCACTGCGGCCAAAACGACCGCCGCGGCACCCGCTACCCCACCACCACCACCTCCACCACCGCTACCACCTCCATATCCCCTCAGCGGCCATTCCACCACGGCTTGTAGGTGCTGATTTTCGAGAACAACTGTGCAAATAATGCCGACTACGCCGCTTTTCCCTTCCCCATCTCTTCCCAGCAGCATTACACTGAAATTTTCTGCGGTCGGATCGGCCGCCAGAACGCCTTCCACGTAGCGAAGGGCGGAGACAAGGCCGGCGGGGGACAGCTCCCGGGAACCACCACGCCCCAGCTGCTCGCAGAGGTGCAGCCACAGGTGCGAGCCATACAAATCACCGGCCGCCTTCCGCGACTGGCTGTTGCCTGCGGTAACGCTGCCTCCGGCTGGAGGCACAGCGGCGTTGGTGGCGTGCGCGAGTAGGCTGGCCGGGGCGTCGAGCATGCCCCGCATCGGGGCCCCGAACCCGGACCCATCGAGCCGTCCTGCTGCGTCTTGAAGCCGGCTCTCTGACGTGTCCGACACTCCGCAGCTCGACGCGGCAGGCCCACTCAAAGAAACCGCTGTGGCGCACGGCTCAACCATGTCGGGCCGCGGAGAGTCTGCGGCACTCGCTCTGAACTCCAAGATTGATTTCACGGCCGCAAGGACGCGAGACGACGAGGCGGCCTTTAGCGCTGCAATGGACGCCTGCTCAATGCCGTACTTACCACCACCACCACTACCGCCATCGCCACCATCATTACTGCTACCCTTATCGCTGCGTCTTCTGGCCAATGCAGCGCCAACGACTGCCGTTCCCGCGGCGGACACGCGCAGATCGGCGGACTCGCAAAGACAGAACGTCGCAGACGTCACGCACCCGAAAGCATCCGCCCTGCTCACGACACCGTGGCCGAGAAGAGCCTCTAGGAGGAAGAGCGCCGTTCCTGCCGAGCACTCAGTCTGTCTGTTGCTACTGTTGCTGCAGCTCGATTCTTGGACCTCAACACCCCCCCCTCGGTGTTGCCCCTGCTATCCGAGTGGTGAGGGCAACAGCGCGCGCGAGACGGCGAGGGGTCCGTTTGAGGGAATCGCCGGCGACGGTTGGTGGAGAGTTAGACTCGGCGGTCCGATATTTCGATAGTCAAGGGAGGGATTAGTTAGCTTGTATTTCTGTCCTGGTCACGACGGGCGGAGGCGTGGAGACACAGTAATGACGGCATACAGAACAGTGCGTAGACTGCATTCCTTGCCAACATCAGCACTGGGCGAGAACCTGATTCATATACACCTCCAAACTTCAAGTGAGGTCAGTGGCCACGCCCTGTAAAATACGCCTACTTACTGCAGTTTCAACTTTTGGTCATCCCACGCTTACATCTGCGGCGGCCTCTTCCCCGGGAGCGAGTGAACAAAGTCGGTCCAGCAAAGCATGCACGGTAGCCCCACCATCAAACGTGGCGACGGCGTGAGCGACGCCGAAGGACGCCCGACACGTGTGCAAGAGTACTCGCAGCGCGGCTAACTTCACGTCCTGGCCGCCACCCGAACGATCTCGAGAATCAGCCGAGTGGCCTGCCGGCAGAGTCGAAACATCCTCCGGACATCCCGATGTCGCCGAGCCGCAGCTCAACTCCTCCGCGTCGCAGAGGACACGACAGAGCACACCGATCGCGCTGTCGTCGGGTTCCCCGATAACACGGCGCCCCCTGCCGCTTTCAGCGCCCCTTGCCGCTGCCGAGGAGACGGCGCCCTCCTCGTCGCTACCACCGCTTCCGTCGCAACTGTCCACCTCCAGCAGGTGACTCGCGGTCTGTAGCCAAACGGAGGCCCCGAGCTCCACCGCCGCCTTCGCGTCTACGGCGCGCCCGCTCGCTACCGCGTCAGGGACTGTCACACCCAGGCGACGCCGGGCTGTCGCTTCGTGAAAAGGCATTGCGCGAATCGGAGCCCACTGCGCCCCCGTGGGGTGGACGAGATGCGCAAGCGCATGCACGGCCGGGTGAACTAGGGCGAATACGCGCTGTCGGTAGGACGGAGCTGAATCGGCGTCGCCATCGCGGGTGGGGGTTGTCACCCCAAACGGCGGCGTAGGACCAGAGTGCCTTCGGATGCAGGCGCAGAGGGTGGCCGGTACGCGGTGGGCTAGCAGCATACCGGTCGTTTCTGGTCCGGCCAGCGAGATTACTGTGGACAGGCAGTCGATCGCGGTGCGTTGGGGTTCCAGCTTCTGCAGATGGGGGTCGGCAGTGCACAAACACGACGCGATCCGCACAAGACGTGCGTGAGTGTTATAGAACGCAGCAAGATTTTGAACGAGAGAGCGACCACGCAAGCGATTGGTCATTGACAAAAGAATGGGAGCAGAAAAGGCAAAAAGCACGACATCATCAAACCGCACCCCCAGAACACAAGCTGGATAGGGGCGCGCGATAGCGTTCCACGCACACTGGGAACTCAACTCGGCTCGCGAACGCGACGAATAACCGCACGCTATCAGCGCACGTCAGGCATGTGCATTGTTGGTATCTTCTTGGTCACCTGATTAAGCATTCCTGGACAGCCCGGGCTGTCCGAGCGCAGAACCGACGTCAGAGTCGAAAGCGTCGTCCACCGCTCACTTATGCCTACTACGCTACTCCGCCCCGCCCCACCGCCGTCGTCGCCGCCCCTCGTCTCCCCGACGCCTCAGTTCGCCTTCGCAACATCTGCATCGTCGCAAGTCTGTCTGGGATACTGGCAGCTGATCGTCCCCTCGTGCGCCCACCAGGGCATGCGCACCATAACGTTCAGCAGCCGGAGCGCCTCGGCAAGCGCAAAAGCCTCCTGTCCGGCTTCCTCGCCGTCGCCTTCCTCAGCGGGCGTCGCCCGCACCCCGGCCTCATCTGAAAAAGAGATGTCGGTTTCGAGCAAGGCATCACAGACCGCGACTACCGGGAGGAGGGTGTGGAGGAAGCGCTCTGCCACGGTCGACGCGTCTAGCGCCCCCTCCAATGCCGCGCGCACGACGCCCGGCTTTGTCCCAACAACGGCACTCCTCCGCGCCGAAGGTTCCGACGAAATCAACTGCAACAACGCGGCCGAGGCAACTCTCTCGGCCGTACGAAGCGCGACACGAAGGAGGAACAGCGACCTCCCTCCCGCCTTAACGCCGCTGCCTTGCATCATTGCCTCTCCCGGCTCAGCGTGGCGGGAGAGCACGTCTGCAAGTGCCAAGAAGAACCCGCGCGAGCTGCTCACTCCCAACGCGCTTCCGTCCTGGTCCCCCCCCGGAACCGCTGCCGCAGCCTCCCACTTTGTCCACAACAAGGCGTCAGGGTCAGCAGGGGAGGGCGTCCGAGTGGATGACTCAGACTCGCCCTTCGCCGCCGAGGCGTCGCTGCCACCCCGTGTGATCGCGTATTTGTCACGCGTCGGTGGTACGGGGAGGCTGTCTGGTGGACAACTCCCTTGCCTCACACCTAGACGAGGGCTAACGTAAGGGCCCGTAGCGTGAGCATCAGCCTGCACTGCGCCGACGGACGCGTGATCCACTCCGTTCTCAGACAGGTCCTTCGTGTTGGTCCGTCCAGTTTCGTTGGAAGGCGCCGTAAGATCGTCATCGCTGTTGCTGCCTCCGCCGCCGTCACCGCTGCTTCTATCACGAACGTTCTCGATCAAGGACGAGGCCTCCATTCTACCAGCCCCCCCGCCCTCAACGTCGTGCCCTAGTCTCCCACTGCCAGTTCCCTCTCTCCTAGGCGCCACCTCACCGCCACCCCAACTACCACCACCACCGCCATCACTATCACCACCACCACCACCACCGTCGCCACCACCGCCACCACCAACACCATCATCATCACCACCACCGCCACCATCACCACCCGTCGGCACGGCGGCGGCGGCGGCAGGCGGGACTCCCGTCGCCCTGTACTCGTCGCCGCCTCTGGTCTCGTCGTCCTCAACGCCACAACTTGGAGCCAACCCACCCCCGTCCGCGGACTGGCGAGCCTGCTGGTCTTGCAAGAAGCGCTCGAGGCGGAACCGAGGGGGTCCCACCCCTCCCCCCAGGGTATAGTGGGCGTCTTCTCGCTGGTGACGGCGGCGGTCCTCCTCCGTCTCCCTGACGAAGGGATGGCGAAGAAGCTCGGGCCAGGAGAGTCGCTGCCGCGGGTCCTTACGGAGCAGGCCCTGCAGGAACGAGCGCAGCTCAGGGGAGATGTCGGCCGGGTACTCGACGGGGTCCTTGACGATGTGGTTGATGAGAGAGTAAATCGAGTTCGTGTAGAAGGGGGGCTGGCCAACCAGGAGCTCGTAGAGGATGACTCCCAGGGACCAGAGGTCGACCGTCAGGTCGTACGGCTGCTCCTTCACGAGCTCCGGCGCCATGTACAGCGGCGTCCCCTTGATGCTGGTGAGGACGACCGTGTTCGAGGACATGGCCCTCGCGAAGCCGAAGTCGCACAGCTTGACGCGGCCGTGGGCGCCGACGAGGATGTTCTGCGGCTTCATGTCGCGGTGGATGACGCGGTTCGAGTGCAGGTAGTGCAGGGCCTGGACCAGCTGCTTGGCGATCTTCTGCACCTGCGCTTCCGGCAGCGTGTGGTCGTCCTGAAGGATCTCGAACAGCTCCCCCTGCGCGCCAGAAGAGGGTGGACAGTGCGCGCAAAAGAGGACAAGGGCGTTACAGCGCTGCTGTTGGGACAGCAGGCACGCGCGACGAGGAAACGTTCGGGACGAACCGAACTGCGGTGATGCTGGAAGGCAGGCAAGCCGTGCAACAACTCAACGTTGAACGTGGCAGAGCGAGGTGAGGGAGGATAGCGCGGAAGTAAAACTGCACAGACCCTGCTCCTTCGCTGGAACCGACGATAGCGGTGCCCACTCACACTGCACGCGCGCACAGCAGTCGCACGGAGGCACGCATACGTAGGCAAACAACAGCCCATGCCGAAGTGCTGGCCCTTGCCAAGCCCTCAGAACAGAGAACAACGAACACTGGTCGACCAAAGCAATTCGGCAACGTTAGCACTGCTTAGCATTGAACAACCTTTTTGATTCGATCTCCCGCGGTCACACGAAACCGTGGAATTGCAACATCCTGAAATGCAAGAGCTGGGCAGAAGCAATCCTTCTCGTGCGCTGACCGCCTAATATGTTGCTGTCACAGCTGGATCACCGCAAACCTCGATCAACCGCAGATCGCTGAATTTCAGTGCTTCACGACGACAGAAACTCGGCGCGATGAACGCAACGTACAAGCTCCGTGCCCCTGCTCTTGCTCGGGCGATTCAAACGTGTTGTCGTTTTGTTTTCGGTTTTGATCGTTTTGTTATCAGTCTCGGTCGGCCGTTTCTGATTACCTGGGCATACTCGGTGACGACGCAAAACTCGCGCTCGGTCTCGAAAGCGTCGAACATGAGGATGATGTTCTCGTGGTTCAGCGTCCGCAGGATCGCGATCTCTTGCCGGAGGTTTCGGATGTCCTTGGCACTCTTCCCGTGCTTCGAGATGAATTTCAGCGCTACCGTCTGGCCCGTGTGTTTCCTCCGCCCTTTGTACACCTATTTTTATGAATTTGGGAGGG
>JAYJME010001475.1:0-16339 GCA_036873775.1 Costaria costata
TGAGTACCCCCCCCCCCCCCTCCGGCTGGTGAGAGGGCCCCACTGGAGGCGCCGCCGGAGGTCAAACAAATACCCGTTTTCTCTTCGTTTCCCCTCACAATCGAGGCTCAAAACCGCGTTGTTGGCCGGGGGGGGGTGGCGGTCATCAACACACACATACAAAAGTATTTCAAACAAAAATGCATGCTACATGTGGCGATGATGTGACGATCTTCATGTTATTGGTTTTCGCGCAAGTATACATCATAAGTCGCTCTGATATACAATACCCGGTATGTATGTAAGGTTACCCCATCGCTCCAATATACCCTTGGGGGCACAAAAAACAAAAAAACAAACGAAAAGCAACCTCCCAAAAAACGAAGGAACGCGACCCTTGTAAGAAATTTCTGCCCTCGGGACCGAGTCGCTCTTGCTCCAAGCACAGCCTGTGGATCGCGTAGCATTGGAGTTGCGCCCGAGCGTACATTTGGAATTACTCCCACAGACGTATGGGTCGGCTCCGAAGGGCTTCGATTTCTTTTTCTTAGCCGCCTTCAGCCTTGCCTCCTTGTCGGCGCGCAGTTTAGTCTAGGCGAGATTTAAATCATGACTACGGGAACATGCAGGAGCCATCCCCGTGTTTTCAGGTCTTGCACTTCGGGTTGGAGATAGGGTTAGGGTTGGCTTTAGGGATAGGGTTAGGGCTAGTTGCCGATTGGTAGGGTTGTGAGAGTCGCAGTGACGGGATTTGACGTGATATCCACCTAGAGTTTATGGTTAGTTCACCACAAAAGACACTGCTGCAAGACTCAGCTGTCCTTGCAGGCTAGTTTGTGAGAGTTGGTTGGTGTGCTAGAGAGGATGGGTGGAAAATGCGAAACGCAAGGCCTATAGCCCGGGGATGGATACCAAACGCCCCCGTAGTCGTGATTTAAATCTCGCTTGTGTAGTCGTGATGATCAGGTCCCCTCTCCTCTCTCCTCCCGAAGCGCATGGATGTGGTGGGTTCATCCAGCGCTCGCCCAACCAGCCCACCTCTGCCCTGCCAACCTGCGACTCGAGCGAGCTTTCGGAGCCCACGATGTACCACGAGGCGATGCGCTCACCATACCATGCAAACTGGTCCCATGTCATACAGAGGGAAATCACGAAACGCGAGGAGGCTGGGACGTTTGGAGACGCTAGCAGAAAAAGGGCGGGAACGTGGCCTCCGCCAAGTGGGTGTTCAAGTAGAATTCAGATGAGGACGGTAAGGTAGTGAAGGCGAAAGCGAGACTACTGTAGTAGGGAGAGGATTTAGCCAGTGCCCGGGGGTTGGTTACAACGATACGTTTGTCCCCACCCCCGCCGCGGCTTGTATCCGCTTGATGGCTTGCTATAGCATGCGAGTTGCAGATGGATTTGTGCCACTTCGATGTACAACAGGCGTTTGTTCAGGCTGAGCTGAAGGAAATGAATGGTTCTTATGCGAATGCCACAGGGCTGTGGAGCGCTATCCGGCAGAGTAGAGCGCTTGAATCGCTGCCTGTACGGTTTGAACCAAGCGTCGAGGTCTTGGCACAACCACCTGGTCATCGGTCTGAAGAGTCTTGGTTTCGAGCAGAGCCTCGCAGATGCGTGTGTTCTCCGATTGGTCGAGGCGGGATCTGTTGCCGTGATTGCAGTGGTGCACGTTGACGACATTTTTGCAGTAGGCCGCAAAGAGAGGTGTGGTCGGTTCAGCGAGGACCTGGACCAGCTACGTAGTCTCCATCGCTAACCTCGGCGAGCTGCGATGGTATGCTGGTTGTCACTATTCCCGAGACAAGGTCACGGATTTATCGACGATTTCACGAACGTCTTTCGCGGAGAAGACGGTCAAGCAATTTGGCGTGACCACTGGCAGGAACACCCCACTTTCGACTGATGTTTTTCTTGAGGACTTTGACGAGGATGAGCCTGACGGGCTCATAGGCATTTTCGTGAACTGGTAGGGAGTTTGATGTGGTTTGCTAACCAGACGAGACCTGACATTTTTGAATGCCGTGAGGGCAGTCGCGAGACATGCGCATGCCAACAAACTCAAGCACTGGAAGGCAGCAAGAGGCATTCTAGAGCACTTGAAGGTCACTAACTAACAGCTGACCCATGCCACGATAGAGGTGCACCATTTTTTTTCTGGAGCTCCATATCACACCCGAAAACTGTTTTTGCGTAAAATGGAAGGGCAGCCCGATGTGCAAACCCATAAACTAGGCATTAAAAATAATCATATTGCTAAAAAAGAAGGACATTCGGACGATTTTGGGTTAAGGAGCCCCGTCATTCAGAAACAGAAAAGACAAAAAGTGCAACCTCTATCGTAGCACGCGTCAGCTACGGCATTACGTTCCAGAGAGGCAGTAGTCCAGAGTTGGTGGTTTACGCGGATGCAGCTTATGCCCCCAAAATATACTAAGAGGAAGTCTGTCTCGGGTGGAATCGTGATGCGTGGTGGTGCGGCGGTGCAATGGATTTCCGGGACACAGAAGTGCACCACACTCTTTGCGAGCGAGGCCTAGTACGTTGCAATGGGAGAGGGCCTTCAATATGCACTTTTCCTACCCTCTGTATGGCGCTTTCTTCTATTAATACCTGATTTTGGGGATCTTTGCATCCAGGTTTTCGAAGACGACATCGATCGGTGCAGTTCAGAGATGGGGGTTAACCCCGTGACCAACTCGAACTCGAAGCACATCGATGTTCGCCATCTCTTCTTGCGAGAGCTTGTCGAGAAGGGAGAGTTTTGATATCTCCTATTATTATGTGGAGGCGGAATACCAGAACGATGATTTCTTGACGAATACGCTGTGTAAGGATGCCTTCCCTTTCCACAGGAACTTCGTCATGAACACGATGATTTGATTTCTGAGTTTGACCATTTTTATGGTTGGGTTCTGGTTCTGTTTTCTAGTTTTTGGCTCTCGTCGTTTTGAGATGCCGAGTTTGACATTTGATATTTTAGGTCTTGGTGTTGGTTGATTTTTGAGTTTTGAAATTTGAGTCTGAGAATCTGTTTTCGGAGATTCGAAATTGAGGTTTTTTAGATTTGATTATGATAATCTGCTTTTTGAGATTTGAGATTGCGTTTTGAGATTCTGGTTTTACACTTGTTTCGGCTCTACTTCACTCAGCTGATAAACGTTTGATTACCGGGCAGATGTCCCAAGTTAGGGCGACTGAGTGCTGTTTCCTGAGCTGATGTTGGAGTTAAATTCCAGATTAGTTTGGGATGAATTTGAGATTCTGGTTTTCGACTTTTGAGTTTTCGGTTTTTGAGATTTGACATTGATTTTTGAAACTTGATTCTGAGAATCTAAATTTGATTCTGGGAATCTGTTTTTTGAGATTTGAGATTGAGTTTTGATATTCTGATTTTACACTTGTTGCGGATCTATTTCACTTCAGCTGATGACCGTTTGATTACCGGGCAGACGTCCCTAATTACGGCGACTGAGTGTTGATTTCTGAGCTGATGTTGGAGTTAAGTCCCAGTATATAGTTTGGAATTTGGTGATTTTGATTTTGGATCTCGTGATATTATGATTGATTCTATTGTACGTATGGTATCCCGTCCACCGAGCAGGGAGACTGTTGAGAGTACTCCTGTACTCGGTGTCGAGATATTATGTAACGGTATTTGGGGTTTCCACAGAGGCAACAACTATGCTTTTCTGTCGAGTTTTCGAGGTTGAGAGGTGCTCGCGCGTATATATATATATATATATATATATATGCTTCGTATGCCCTTTGTGTTTCTACATCATGAGGGCCCAGCATCGAGCCTGTCCCACCACCACCCTACACACTACGAGGCGATTGATCAATTGACCCCTATGGTTTTGATAGGTGCGGTCACTGGCTGCTGTGGTGTGTGTCTGTAGTTGGTGACCTTCTGGGCTGCTGCTGATGCTGGTCTGTTGCCACGAGCAACGACTACAGTAGTAATAGAACCTGCTACCCAAGCACCCACTCATCGACACAAACTCTAAGTTTCGAAGAGATTGTTCCAAACAGGATATATCCATATAGTTTTCCTGCTTCCCGCTGAATTTGGGAGCAGCTTGCTTGATGCTGCTCAACGCGCGGGGACACCTATATGTTCACCTGAGCTCTCTTCGAACTCCTCTCTAGTATCGTCTACTACTTGACCGCTGGAAGAAAGGCCCACACCGGTAACAACTCCACCGTCGTCTTCTCGTTGTGCCCCGCCAGAGTTTAATTCGCCCTCTTCTCGGGCGGCACCTTTGGTTAGCCGCTCTTCCAGCTCCTGAAACAGCTTGTTTTGGCTGCTTATAAGAGACGCGATGCCATAATCTTCACCAGATGATCGTGCGTTGCAGCCTCTCCTTGTTCATCCACGCTCACACCAGACATGTTAGTCCGTTCAATCCTCTCGTCAACACGTTAGATTGAACGTGCTATCGGGCTAATACTAGCGCCCCTAGCAGCCCAGTCTCAGGCTGCGATCTCACCGCAACACAGAGTGTGAAGGAAATGAAGAATCTGATGTATAAATGTCTTTTTTTGCATGTCCCGGAGTTGGTAAACTGGCGCAAGGACGGGGTGAAAGGTGGAGTGGGCTTGAGGGCGTGGCATGCGAGCCCAATCTCACGCTGCATCCCCAAACTTCCCCGACTGCATCCATCCATCCCTGTAAATACCAGTAACAACGCCAGAACGTTCCTAGGGCAATCCTAGGAACAACCCGTAAGGACCCACCACGTAATATTACACGGTGTCAATTCGAATATTCCAATCTTCCGCAACAGCCCGTGAGATAATCCGACGCAACCATCGTTTGCAACTGCAATATTCGTCGAGATACAAGTAATATCGAACTGTGCGCAAAGAAGCACATACATAAACCCGATGGCGTCCCTCTCGTGTACCAGAAGTGTACATTGTGGCTCTATCGGCCACAGAATGTTCGCAGTAGCAGGTTATCCCACCCAACCTTGGGACCTTCAAACCGACCCTGGATACTCAATTGCCTGCCGGCAGCCCCCCCCCTTGCCTGCCGGCAGACCCCCCCCCGTCCTGGTACCTTGAACTCACGCCGAACGTTATATGTAACTTAAGAGGAACATTCGCTCCACATGAAGATGCCATGACGCTTGCTGCGAAGCTGGAATTTTGTCCAGATGGCTCGTAGGAGCAGTTTAACATGAGCCTGACCGCCCGAAGCAACACTCACTCCACATGCTGCGAAACTGGGACTGCTGGAAGTTACAGTAGAGGTTGGTTAAAATGGCTCGTAGGAACAGTTCAACACGAGCCTGACCGCCCGAAGCACCGTGCGTGCACCTTGAGGAAGGGGGGATGCTCTGCCTCCAGCACCACGGAGCCATGGTACGTACGGCAACGTATTAATGCGGGGGTTTCCTCGCAGGAAGGGCTCTATACACCTCACATACAAACCCCGTCTTTGACCACGGCTATACGGCAGGGGAAGTACCTCTGTGTTTGTTTGTTTTATTGTCTCACATACTTTATTTTAGTCCACTGGTGTGAATGGCTATATGTGCCTTACAAAAAAAACGATCAGGATATCTATATCTATATATTATCTATATATATCTATGTATCCATATCTATACATCTACTTCGAAGTATTTATACATGTGTAAAATGTTGGCGCAGCCGGGTAACAAACTGTATTTATGGCGGTAGAATACACAACGCGAAACAAAAAGGCACCAGATAAAAACCTTGCAGATAAATAGGGTGGCCACGGCCACTCTCACGAGTGACTCTAAACCGCTGAAGACATCAACCCCCCCGAAAGGGACTCCCCTACGTAAATACACCATGTGCACGAATTGAGACCCCCCCCCCCTCCCACACCGTAATCTTGGTTTTTTAACAACCCAACGTACGTGGCGCCACCCCATGAACAATCCAAAACGCGTACGAATTTCACCGTGGCATATTTGTTGAACACCTTCACGTAGGACCCTCGTATACGAAGTGTGTAGATAGCGTCCACAAAACAAGAACGAAGGAGATCTGATCGAGCGTCTTGGCAAAAGAGCGTGCATTAGCAGCACCAGGTCACCACCCTGCCTGGCGTGCCGTACAGCTCGTCCTCCTCTACTACACACCCCAACAGGCCAGCCTGCGTTGCGTGGCGGGGTGCTGGTCGGCTGAAAATAAAAGGATAAAAAAGCTAAAAGATGCCCACCATCCTACCGCAGCCCCGGTTTTGATGTGCAATCGGCGTTGGTTTGTCCTCGCATTTCGCCTTTCGACGCACACGCTGTATGGTAGGGGCATGCAACGACGATTTTTTTATTATGAATAGGGTCCTCACGCGAGGAGCTCTATATTTACGTTTCGTTTTACCTCAAAAAAAGCAGACTTTTTGGAGCAAAACGAAAGTGCAAGCAAGCAACCCGTACGCATGGGCCCCGTGTCCTACTAACTATACACCGAATAGTAATAATAATACTGGATGCACAACTTCTGTTCCAACGGCTATTCCAACGGATATATCAGGTAGTGTTTTTTCCGTTGAGAAGCCTCATCTCCGTCAGAAACGTTTTCGCCAAAAAGCATGCTCGTACACCTCCTGTCGTATCACGCGTCCTTCCCTGAATCTCAAACAAGGAAATATCGCAAACAATTTGGCCACTCACTCTCATATTGAGGGGTCGTGTTAAGCAGGAAATGTCGGGCCAAGTATTAACCTCTCGGCCGTAGCATGACCCCACACTGTCCCTACTCCATAACAAGAAAGCGCTACGAGAGAGCAAAACACCCACAAGCTCAGGTACAAATCCACATACATACGGTACAGCAGGACTCTGTCATAGACCCGTCAAAACAATTTGTACCCGCCCGCTAAGCAAGAAAACTCATAATGTAATTCACTAACTGCAGGCTGCAGGGGTTTTAGCAGGGAGCAAGAAATACAAAGCCACCCCTATTTATTGCGGCCGGAGAGTTCTCCTTTCTCGAGTAAGAACTCCGACCAGGGCCAGCGGCTTGTTCCTGCTGTCTGCTACCGCAGGAGTTGCACTATGTATGGTAGCGGAGGGGGGGGGGGTAGACACATTTTCACTACCAGCGTTTGGCGCTCCGACGATAGTGACTCGATACCTCTCAAAAAACATGTTTTCATTTTTGCGCAGAGTAACGAAAACAAAATCACGAGAAGGTGGTGCACATATATATATATAGATGTCGCGAAACCAGAAAGCATATAGAAACGCTTACCACAGCAGCTGTAGGACACTGCGAATAAATACTCGCACGCGTACCTAAGAGTGTAGTCGCGCGTCGGGGTAACACATCAGTCCCACCGGTACCTGACGTTGTTCCCCTCGAAACGTAACTACCTGACATTGTTCCCCACAAATGACTGTACATCCCCGATTAGTTATATATAAAACACGTATAGTACGCGCGATCGAAGTATCCCACGCAGCTTGCAAAGTTGAGTTTCGACGAAATCCCCGATCTCACAGCTAGCTGACGTTTTCTTTCTTCTATAATATAAAGCCCTCTTCGGCTGAAAAAAAAAACAAACAAATAAAAACGTGTTACGTACAGGTGCCGCCTCTCCCGTAGATTAAGTCGTTAGACGTGACGGAAGAATACGTCAGACACGAATAAAGTACCCCCTCTGACGCGTGGTGTGGTAGATAGGGATGGACAACAATAATAAAATAGCATTTTCTGAGCCCCCCTCACGTTTTTAGAATCTCTCTCCTTCTCTCTCTCTTTCTCTCTCTACGAGTACCTTTTTGCCCAATGCCCGACTTTTTTGTTTTGCGAAAACAAAGAAAAGAAAATAAACGGCAACCCGGTGATGAACCATGAATAATATCTACGTATGTGGTCTATATATTGGTGTGTAGCGAAACCTGTTGTTGGATGAAACCCATGACAATATTGGGTACTGAGCTGTGGTTCCTCGAACATGTTTGGTTTGGCTAGAAAGTGCTATATTTACCTCTCTCTCTCCCTGCCGTAGCACGGGTTGAAAAATCCGGTGGAAGTCCTGGACAGGTGTGACCTTAACCCCGCTACTAAATTTAATCCAAAAAGCATCCCACACTATTTCCAAGTAGCTTTGTCCCATAAAGCCGTTTCCGGCTCTAAAGGGGTTACTAACCCTCCCGACCTTCGTTTCGTGTGAAATTGCTGCTGCACACAGTAAGGTCCTACTGCTGTAGCTAAACTCCAAGCTTTGGGCACGTAAATAAAATACACCCGCAAAGAAATGCGCCTCCGGTCAAATAAGACTCCTCGGCAAAACCCACCAACCCAGGACAGTGAGTAATGTCTAGAGGAGACGATATACAAGCATCCTGAAAAAATATATAAATCTCGATCAAGTACGAGTACAGGCCCTTGACAAAATTCAAACTGGAATTCTGGACAAAAAAAAGAAATCAAAATCCGAGCCAAATCCAAGTCTTCATCCAAGAACACCTACTCTGCCGTGTAAATACAAATTCGGATGAAATGCAAATTCCGGAACAATCCCCAAAACCCTGGTCTTCATCCAAGAACACCTATGCTGTGTAAATACAAAATTCGGATGAAATGCAAATTCCGGAACAACCCCCAAAATCCTGGACAAAAAAAAAAACTCGAAACCAAAAAGCACCGTTTCTTGCGGGGGAGTAACGCCTCGATGCCACGGCAACGCACCAGACAAGTTGAAACGTTTTTTAATTCCCCCGCTTGCGACCGAACAATTGTATCTGTGGGTTTCAACGGGTTGTTATGCCAGTGGCCACAAAAAAAAACTAGAATTTACGTAACGCTCTTTATGTCGTCCCATATACCACCGACATAACCACACCCGTTACTACCGCAAAAAAGTATCCCATACAATTTCCAAGTAGTTTTGTCCCCAAAAACCGTTTCCGGCTCTAAAGGGGTTAAACCTGCTACGTTCGCGGTGGAAAACCGGAACCCGTTTCGACGCATGCTACGATAGAGGTGTTGTTCCATTATGTTGTTTTCTGAGTCTCCTCACCTCAGGAGCTCTGTACTTCACCCGCAAACTGATTTTAAGTGAACCAAAAAGTTCAACCCCATGAGCAAAACCCACGAACCACGGTAGGTAGGTAGGTGTACAAAACAAATCAGATTTGAAAACGAGAATGACATCCCGATGATTATTGGGGCTAAGGAGCCCGGTCATCCAGAAACAAAGACGCCAACAAAAATGCTGTACGAAGTAGTACCCCTCTGTCGTAGCACGCGTCTTTCACGGGGAAGTATTTTCAGATTTCTTAGCGTTAGTCAACCCTTTAACTACCCCAAGAAAGTATCCTACATAATTTCCAAGTAGTTTTTGTCCCCAAAAAACGTTTCCGGCTCTAAAGGGGTTTTGAGGTCCAACTGCGAATGTTCTCGGCATGTTTTATGCATAATATATAATCAAAAACACCTCAGCATAATGAGTTTGAAACGAAAAACGGGGGGGGGGGAAATGTCGCGATCGGTGTGTAGTGAACCTTCTGTTGAAGAAAAAAAGAGTTGGTGGCATCAGGAGGGGAGTGTTTCCCGAGGAGTAGGGCCCCACCAGGGAAACTCTTGTCCGTCCGAGGAGGTGGTCTTCGCAAGGGGCACCGGTAGCAGGTTTCTGCTCCAGCAGAAACACATCGTAAAACAGATGCATGCTCAATACGAGTACCATGCGTGTTGCCTTGGGCCGGTCATGGGAGGCAGCAGTAGCTCTATAGGGGTCGATCGCTTGGGATGTATGTTTAGGTATTCAGGGAGGGTTGAGGGTAAGTTTGACAATCTGAGGCCTGCTCGAGGTTATGTGTGTGAGCTTCGTTTTCGTCTTCTAGCTCTAGATCGTGTTTTTCATGTGTATCTTACAGCTTATGGTTATACCGCTTATTCCCTATTTTTCCGTTCAATTCCGTTTTTTTCTCGTCATTAATGCGCGTGTAGCTAAATAGCAGCCTCTGTTGTGTGTGACTTTACGCATATCGTTTTGTTTTTTTTGCAAGCTCCTCGTGTTTTTCGTGGGCTTTTTACTTGCTTTTCTTTACTTACAAAGATTGTGCGTCAGCTGTAGGTTAACCTGAAGTGGGTTATCAACACCCAACCTTACAAGCTGAGGGATACATTGGTTGCGCGTGGTCTACAAATAGAATTCTGAGGAGCACAGACTGATTGATATTTTTGAAAGTGACGTTCATCGTGACCTCCTGTGAGTCTTGGTCAGTTGACTGCCTTCGCGAGTTGCCACAGTTTACTCGCAAAGTATGTTCTAATAAGTCGAGGCCAACAAAGGCATAACAATGGATACAAAGTCAGCATCGACTGAATTGTGTGTAGGGTACACAGCCTAGCATACCCGGGAAAAATGCATTTGGCGTTAACCTGGTTCTCTTATTGTAGTAGCGTTCACAGTGGATGGGGAAACCCCCTCTCTCACTTGGCAGGGGTTCCCCCGGGACAACCCCCTGCCCGAGGAGGCGCAGCGAAGATAAGTTCTCTGGTTGTTCTTCTCTTCTTCGCGAGCATGGGAATATTTCCCCACATGTTGCACGTGGTGAGCTGTTGGCATATTTTTCGATGTTTCCCGGACAACGCGATACTCCCCGAGTTGACATCGGTCACACGGTCACACGCACGCGCTCGCGCGGGGGAGGGGGGGGGCATGAGTTTCCCCCTCTCTCTCGCTGTTATTATTGTTGCACAGTAGTGTACCTCAACCGTCACCGAACAAGTGTCTCATTCCGGCGTCCGTTCATGTTGGTAGTTACACTCCACCAGGGTATGTACTTACAGACACTCCCCCGTCTGCAACCCGAAACTGGCGAAAACGATCGAGGCATCAACCGTACACGTACACATTTCACAACAAACAGTTCCATCGGCTGCCCTCCAGACTCCAGACCCCAGCGGACGAGAAATCGGAAACAACACGATGTCACTGGGGGCCGTCGTGGCGCTTAGGCCGGGTGGGTGTTTCTTCATCCGCTGACTGGGACAA
This sequence comes from Costaria costata, assembly GCA_036873775.1. Lineage (NCBI taxonomy): Eukaryota > Phaeophyceae > Laminariales > Agaraceae > Costaria > Costaria costata. The sequence goes on from JAYJME010001475.1 coordinate 10,973, forward strand.
AGTAAGCGAAATCACCGCGTATGTATAGTTGTTCACGCGTGCGTGCTTAGCAGATCAAGTGGTGCGTACCATGTGTCAATTCAGCGGTGCAATTTTGCTGCTTCAGCAGTGCCGCCCACGAATGTCACGATAGATACGGTAGCCGAGGAAGTCTACGACAGATACGGTAGCCGAGGAACCCCACGATGTATACAGTGGCCGAGGAACCTCAAGTATATACGGTATGACCCAGGAATCTCACGATACGAAGTGTATACGGCATTGCCCAGGAATCTCATGATCGATGCGGTGGCCGGGGAATCTCACGACAGATACACAGTAGTAGATATGGTAGGCACCAACTCCGGTCTTTGGGGTGGTGTTACTGCTGTATGGAGCCATGCTACGTATGGAATATGGAAGGGGTGCTTTGTTGAGATTACTTCTGTGCTACCTGTAGAGTATTTTATTACAAAAAATGATCTGGACCGATGCTCTGCAGCAGCACCCTGCCAGGTATGTGTATGTGGAGTCGAATCGTACGAGTACAGAGTGTGTACGTAAGTTCTACTCAAACAGCCCTGCAAGTTGCCGTTCGACGGACCTATTGAGGGTGGAGTTGCAGTTCGACGACCGGCCAATTACGCCGATAGGGAATTTGAAATGGACAGGTTGACAGTTGAATCACGCGGCAACAGGAAGCAGATGCTGTGGTAGGGGGTAGAGGAACTGGAGTGCTTGCGCACGCCCCGAGGCTCACTCTCCTTTCACCCCCTGCTCCTGAACTCTGACCAGTTCATCGCGATAAACCTAATTCGGCCAGAGAGCGCCACTTACGACATTATTACCGTCTTACATTTACATCATTACTAGTGCAACCCGGACTGTCTTACCACAGTTCGCGCGCTAGCCTCTAAAGACCGCCATCGGCCACCCCAGCGTCTGGGATCAATCCTCGTCATGCGACTTGAGGGCAGTCATCACCAGGCGGTCTGAGCACTAAGAGGTTATGAGCCTCGATAATATGTTGCGAGAGAACGCGGACGAAAAGAACAACGCACTCCACGAAAGTCAACTTCAACACGCCACACGCTGACGTATGGCGGAGCACCGCGGGTTGCCGCATAGAAAACCAAGTACGCCTCTAGTAAAAACGCGAGCGCGTATCCGGTATGTCGTATAATATGTGTATGTGTACGTGATAAGACATACAGTTCGGAGGATGTGAACATAAAGTTGAACCGCCCGAGTAGATAAATATTGTATGGATATGCATAGATGTATTTGTTTCCCACAAAGCACTGATGATCGGCAGTCATTGCATGATCCGTGTTTTCGTGAACTTAGTGTTGCTTCCAACAAGTGCTGGTGACCGTTAGCCATAATCGGCACTTTAGTCAAGGTTCTATCGCTTCCAACAAGTGCTGGTGACCGTTAGCAATGATCGGCACTTTAGTCAAGGTTCTATCGCTTCCAACAAGTGCTGGTGATAGTTAGGCGCGATCTGCACTTTAGTCAAGTTTCTATCACTCCCAAGAAGCGCCGGTATTCGTTAGCCACAATCGGCGCTTTGGTCAAATTTCTATCGCTTCCAACAAGTTATGGTGATGTTAGCCATGACGGGCCGTTTAATGAAAGTTCTGTCGTTTCCAACAAGACGTGTTGATGACCATTAGCCATGATCGGCACTTCAATCAAGTTTTGATCGCTTCCAACATATGTTGGGGATCGTCAGCCATGATCGAAAGCCTGGAACGGCATCTCACCTAGCGTACTGAAGTGCGCAACACGGGTAAAATATACCGCTGCAAGTATCGAGGGGTTGTGTTGAGAACACACCTCTATGTGGAAGAAATGCATTTGATTACATCAATGCTCTGCAGCAGCACCTGCCGGGTATGGAGTCGAACCGTACGAGTGCATTGTGTACGTATGTTCTACTCGAACAGCTCTGTAAGTTTCTGTTCGACGGACCTATCGATAATGCCGTTACAGTTCGACGAGCAGCCATTGCGCCGCTCTGGAATTTGAAATTGACAACTTGATTCGTAGCTGAAACACGTGGCAACCAGATACAGATGTTGACGCGGAAACCAGAGGAACCGGAGTGCTTGCGCATGCCCCAAGGCTCACTCTCCTTGCACCCCCCGCTCCTGAACGTTCACCAACTCATTGTGATAAAACTAATTCACAATACCGTGTTACATCTACATCATTATCAGTGCAGCCTGGACTGTCTTACCGCAGCTTCGCGCGCTATCATAGCCTCTAAAAACGGTTGTCGGCCAGCGTCCGGGACCAGTCATCGTCACACGACTTGATGAGGACAGTAGTAGTATTCACCAGATGACTTTCGGTGCTAATGTGTTTTGGGCTGTTTCATCAAGTGACTGTAACTGCCCTGAACTACTGTAACTTAGCGACAATCCCTTTCGTACCATTAGTAAACGTTTATGTACTGTAGATGCCTCTCCTACCGTCCTATACAGCACACCGTTATGTTACAGCAGTGGTAGCATGAGTCCACCTCCAAGCGAGTTAGTCTCTCTCGTCACGGGTGCGCGTTGCTGCTCCCATCCCTTCTTTCTCCTGTTCTACTTTCCGTCGCTGTGAGCCATGCTTCGCCAACGCTGGTGGCTATATATAACATCCACGCACACGAGGTCGACCACTACTACTACTACTGCTGCACTACAGTACTTCTGCTGTACCCATTGCTGCATACTGAAGTGACTGCCGGGCTCTCTCCACCCATCAATTCATGCGTGTCTAACGGGGGTGCGTCTGTATACCAACATATACAAGACGAGAGAATGCCGTAAGCGAGACGGTTCTCAGCGCAACCTGATAAGATCGTCTGCAAAGAAGAGTTGAACCACAGTAAGTACAATTCCCAGGACACTGCCAATAAAGCGGGCAAGAAAGACCCAGGTTTCGGAGATGGGGAATGCACCATATATATATATCCACATCCTCTATATCGTAACGCCGTGCGACGCGTGCTACGATAGAGGTGTTGTTCCATGTTTTGGCTTTTTCGTTTCTGAATGACGGGGGCTCCTTAACCCAAAATCGTCGGAACGTCATTCTTGTTTGGCAGTATGATTTTGTTTAATGCCTAGTCCCTGGGTTTGTTCATCGAGCCGCCCTTCCAATTTACTCAAAAACAGTTCTCGGGTGTGATATGGAGCTCCTAAAGTGCAGAGCCTAAAAAAAAACATCATGGAACAACACCTCTATCGTAGCATGGGTCGTGCGTAGCTGCGGGTTTGCCCACTCCCTTCAGTGGGTACCATCGGATCACGAATGCACACCGATGCCTGCATTATTTGTGAGCTTCTTGAAGATGACCCAACCCTTCGCTTAGTGCACCGCGGCTGCTCATTTTCGAAGAACCTCGATCTCCCCCTCGGGTGTGGTGCTTTGGGCAAGTATCGGCGGGAACGGGAAGGGTTCCACACATCGGATCAGATCAGGTCCTCAGTACTCGCGATCTGCATCGTTCAGGACAGGCAGATCTATATCCTTGTCCTATATACTTACTGTATGGCCTATAATAGATCATCTTGCCGGGTGTGGGACCGTATGATGATCCGCATGATCTGGCACACGTTTCCCGGGTTGGATCTGTATTATTACGGGGGACCTATAGTAAATAGGACTAAACATTGTTAGCAAAAATAGGGAAATATATAGGTTTTGGTGTCCACAGTAGGTTATATTGTGTCTACAGTAGTAGGTCCTACTGGTATTAACTATGGACCAACTATTGTCAGCAAAAACAGGGAAACATATAGGTTTTGGTGTCTACGGAAGGCCCTATTGTGTCTACAATAGGTCCTATTAACTACGGTCCCCCGTAACTACGGCCCCCCCGTAATACACGGATCCTGCACAACATATCGTAACAACGACAGGTGGTAGGTAAAGGATCTACAGCAAGTAGTATTGTTTATTATCTAGGTTGTGATATGTTCGATGTGTTAGGGGTCATGCTGGCGACGAAGATTGTCCCCGACGGAACCGCCACCATCTGATATCAGTACTACTGCTGTTGTTACAGTAGTGTAAATCTCCAACCTAAACGGTCATGATGCGTCGGGGGTCTTGAGTCGCAGGATCCCGGTAATTACTGAGGAGGCGCCATCTGAAGATTGGTGTCGATGTACGAAAATTGATGGCGACCACCCTCAGCGCCTCAAAATATGTTGTGTTGATGTTTGCTTCAGTGCCTACTGTAAATATCAAATATCGGCTGCTTCTGCAGAATTGTGGTGGCCAAACAGGACGATGATCACTGAGCCCACGGCCAGCTTTGCTGAACACCCAGCCAGGATGATCACACAGTCAAATAGAAGGCGGGTGTTGAGAAAGTTGGCAGTGATACGCTGGTGGTGTGTGGTTTTTAGTGCTGAAAGAAGCCCACCTTGATCACTGCGTGCAATGTACTGCAGAAGAAGCAGTACGAGTATAAGCAGCAGGATTGTGTCCGTTTTACACTTACTTGTCCGTTTTAGACTACACGCGGAAAGATCCGAACGTTCACTTTTGGGAAGGGATCCAAGATCTACGTATGGTGAGACCCAACAGCATATATATACTCGCAGTCTTCTGCAGCACGATTGTAGCCAATCCTTACGATGACAACTGAGCCCATGGCATGGCCAGCTTTTCTGAATATCCAGGTGCTACCTATCGCGATCACCCAGTCAGATAGAAATCGTTGAGATGGATGGCAGAGCTACGCTCTTCGTGTGTTATTTTTCTTTGTGAAAGCTGCCCAACTAACTGACTTGTTCCGTGCGATGATCCGCAGGAAGAAGCTTCTCTTGCGCCCGTTACAGGCTACACGCGGCAATATCTACAAGCAGTAAGTATCCACTTCCGGAATGGATCCAAGATCCTGGACGACCACAACGAAGATCTATGAGCTACCTGATATCCTGCAAAAATGAATTCACTGAGCCCAGGGTAAGCTTTGCTGACCACCCACAGCAAGCTTGGCCACCCGGTCATAAAGCAGATACTACCTGGTAGTGGTGTATGTGCTATCATACGCTGGTGTGTGAATTTCAACATGAAAATAGCCAAATCTGCTACTACTGCGTGAAACGTACTGAAGCAGCAGACAGCACTATCATCGTGAGCATTTTCGTACACACTACGCGCACAGAAATAATACCCAAATGTCCAATTTTGAGAGTGGATCGAAGATCCTCGGTGACCACAATGAAGATCCACCGGTCGGTGCGGTTCTTTCGAATGATTGCGGTCAACCCCAGTACAGATTAACCAAGTTTAGAACAGAAACTTTGAGGAAATTTCTATGGGTGATGCGGCCTCTACAGTCTTTTTCTCCGGCCTGATACCATTTGGCACCCTGATCCC
>JAYJME010001476.1:0-16337 GCA_036873775.1 Costaria costata
TTGTTGTTGTTGTTGTTGTTGTTGTTGTTGTTGTGGTTGTTGTTGTTGTTGTTGTTGTTGTTGCTGTTGTTGTTGTGGTTGTTGTTATTGTAGTTGTGGTTGTTGTTATGGTTGTTGTTGTTGTTGTTGTCGTTGGTGTTGATGTTGGTGTTGGTGTTTGTGTTGGTGGTTTGTGTTGTTTCGTATTGTTGGTGGTGTTGGTGTGGTGGTGTTGTTATTGCGGTTGTTGTTGGCAAGTTGTTGCTGACTGTTGTTCTACTGTAGCTACATGGAGGGCATTTGCACCGATACACAACCAAATCACTGCGCTCTGCCTCACCCACTATCATTCGCCACTGCGCTCTGTGTCGCCCAATAGTATTCGCCACTGTACCCCAAACCGTCCAATACGAAGCAACCGCAACAGTACTCTACGTCGACCAATAACATTCGCCACCACATTCCACATGGTCCAATAGTATTCGCAGCTGCGCTTCACGTCGACCAATAGCATCCGCCGGTTCTCACTTGCTGCCAATGTACTTGATACCACCCCCCTTGGAGTAGTCCTTGCGGTCCTCGAGCGCCCACTGGATGTCACGGGTCTTGATGACTCGCCTCTTGAACGCTGGGCGGTCGAAGGCGTCGAACTTGCCTGGTCCCTCGAAGCCCTCGTCCTGCGTTTGTTGGCATTTTAACCGAAGCGAGTTTATGACTGCACGTATACTTTTTGGCGACAACCTATATACGTGAAATTAAGAGGGCTGCATGTTTTCTGCAGTAGCCAAAACGGTTTCGTTCCCTCGAATCCCAAAAGGGTTTCGTTCCCTCGAAGCCCTTGTCCTGCTTTTTTTTTTGGCCTTTGGCCGGGTTTTACAAGTGCACCTATCTATGGGGGGACATATTAGTCAGGACCAAATACGCTTAGTAAAAAACAGGGGAACGCATAGTTTTTTTTGCGACTGCGGTGGGTTCTAATTACTAATTACCATGTTCAGTCTCATTTCGGGGACACATGACTTGGAATATACCACTCTTGTCCGCAAATATCAAGCAAGCCAGCGAGCAAGCCAGCCAGCCAGCCAGCCAGCCAGCAAGCAAGCAGCCAGCCAGCCAGCCAGCCAGCAAGCAAGCAAGCAAGAAAGCAAGCAAATCAAGCAAAGCAAGCAAGCAAAGCAAGCAAGGCGCACCCACGAAAGACAAAAACAAAAGCAGACACCAGGATAAGAGACAGTGCCTCCCCCCCGCTGTCAATGTAGTGGGAGGGAACCATATACGAGCATATCCGATTTCTACCGATCAAGTGCATACAGAACTGACCTCGCTGTGTTCCTCCACCTCCTGTTCCCGGTACATGTAAGCGGGCGTGCTGAACACGCTCGGGTCGTCGAAAGGTGGGCGCGTCACCTGAAACAGAGCAAAGTGTGTCGCGGGGCACGGGTGCATTGTCACAGTTATGTGCTACAGTTACAGATACAGTTGCGGTTACAGCTGCAGTTGCAGTTACAGTTACTGTTACGGTGACGGTGACGGTTACATTTGCGGTTGCCGTTACGGTTATGGTCACTGCTACGGTTACGGTTGTAGTTACGGATACGGATACAGTTACGGTTACAGATACGGTTTATGTTACGGTTACGGCTACGGTTACGGATACGGTGTCTGTTACGGTCACGGTTACGATTGCGGTTGCAGTTACGGATCATATCACCGCAGTATACGGTTACGGTGACATGTACGGTTATGGTACGCCATGTACACCATGGTACGTAGGATTTCAAAGCGGTAACCCTGCACTCCGAGGTCGTTATCACACCCATCGCTGCTCCTTCAAGCCCCGCCCAGACATAACACATCATGTCGCCACGGCAACCGAGTACCAGCTACCTATCGTATCGAACTTCTGTGTACCCCGTCGGGCTCCGGTACGTTGTCCATTACCAATGCAACAACGCACCAGATATCGACGCACCAGATATCGAAATGATAAGACCCGGTTGATATCGAATCTCCACGTACGGGTACTCGTGGCCCGTATGGCCCCCTGTGCGTTGATCATACCCACAGAACCACTGCAACAACGCACCAGCTATCGAAAAGGCATCCGACCCTGGCATCGAACCTTTTACCTTTTACCAGCCCGTGGGCTGTGGGTAGTCTCTCCTGTGCGTTGTCTGTAATGACCACAAATGCAACAATGTACCAGCTACCAAGCTGGTATGATACATGCGACCACTGCTGCTGTGGTACCGACAGCTCTGTGATGCTATACCGAACCTGAGGGGCTTCTCTGCACTGTCCGGCATGCCGATAACACGTAACAGCGCACCAGCTATCGAGATGCTAGTATACTACCTTGGTATCGAATCTCTATATCAGTACAGCCAGTACGTTCGTAGACTATACGTGTAACCTGTGCGGGATGGGGGGCGTGGGTGCAATCTACGTATGCTCTACGCTGTCATCACTGCCTTGACATGCAGCAGCACCCCAAGCTCGAATGTTGAAACGAGTTCATATCGGTACCACCTCGTACCAGTATTTTGTTTTACCACACGCCGTTGTTGTTTTCTTCACGCAAGGGGTTTTTACACCTAGCAATCTTTTGAATAAGCCGTGGTCGCACGTCACAGATGTCTTGTCTACCATTCCCACCCTCTGCCGCGGGGATCAAGCCTCATGTTCGAGCGTACAACTCTGCTGTGGTTGCTGTACTGCTGCTGCTGTGTCGTTGCATCCCGCGGTTGTTGGAGTACGAGTAGGCCGAGTGTTCCGACGGGAGGGGGGTATATCGTATCGTTCTACCGCTACAGGAACACACACCAAGACATATTGGGAACCGTACAGAACTGCCATCGCAGTCTAGTCTATCATAGTATCATGGTTTGTAGATAAGGTAGAGGCTGGGTTGCAAAGGGGTATACACCACAAACAGCAGCTCTGTCCCCTAGTTCGTTCACTTTGTCCACACTTGCCTTGCGCTTGCTGCTGCCCTTCCCGACCCACATTTCCTCGAATCTAGCAACGTTACAGGGCGGGTTGCGCGCTCCAAGCCGCAGCGTCCACACCGTCTCCTCGACCGACAATATCTCATCACCACCGTCCTTGGTTTCTGATGCTGGCCCTTTTCCTCGTTTGGGCCCTTTGCCTGGTGCTGGCCCTTTGCGAGACATTTCAACCCAAGCTCGTCTGGCCAGGGGGTATGAATGCGGAATGATCCAAAGATGGGTCGGATGAGGAGTTCCAAGTCTTGGGAAGGCATGCAGGTTTTCTGATCGATGTTCGATGCTTCCAAACCAGGCACTCCACACTCCTGGCCTCTCGAAGTACATCGCACGCTGCCGTGCTTCCTCCTCGCGTTTCAAGCGTAGTAGCTGGCATACCCCAAACGAAGCCCGCCAAGTTGGTGCTTTGTCGTGGGCGTGGCAGAAACAAGAGGGTTTTTTCACGATATCGTGGAGGACGACCCACTTATCAACTGCAACACAACAGCAACAACAGCAGTCAAATAGTGTGACATTGTTGCCAGGTGCCAGGTTCCAGTTGTACGTATCATCGTCAACTAGCGGAGAAGCGGCCCGAGAGGAGGGATGATTGAGGTGATCTGCAACGATCGACTGGGAAAGAAGGTGGGTGATATTTAGGGTGGCAGCGTAGAGCTGGACACAGCATATAGTAGGGGCAACCTTACAGACGAGATAGTAAAGCACGCCTGAATGCACGTGTCCAGCATCGCCGCCGTTCTATCCGACGACGAGTACCTATCGTCGAGCTGTGCCCTCCGACAAGCTGGGGCCCGAAGGTTGGAGTTTGGATGCAGGCATCGACTTCACGTGCGTATTTGGTAGCGAACGCACGCGGCTATTGTCGGCGTTCTCTGGGCACGCGCATCGGTGTTGTTTTGTATTGCGCCCTTGCTTCCAACCTGCCACAAAACAACACTGCAATACAATACGGGTACGTGTGATCCATCTTGAAGCACGCAGTCAGAATTTAAAATTCGGCTCTAAAACCAGCACCGTCCGGATCATCACTCCGTTCTTGTTGCACTGCGTCAAGCGTCAACACCATCAACATCGAGTCGTGCTGCTGTATTGATTTATAGGCGAGGTGGCTCTTCGTAAAGGGTTTGGTACTGGCGCTGTAGTCTAGAAGTGTGTCCTTTGGTGTGTTCCGTTCTCGAGCGTTCTGAGAGCGGGTGGGTGGTGGGTGTGAAGGCGAAGGGGGGTGGTGGGTGGGGTGGGTGGCGGACGAGTGGGTGTGTTGATGGGGTGTGGGGTGATGTTGCTGGTAGTCCAGCAATACGTAAGCTGCATCTCATCAAATCTGGCGCCGTGCGCTGTGAATCAACCCTATGCCAACGTCGGAGCCCGTTCTCAACGGCACCGCACATACAACAGTTCGTGTAGTCGCCTCCTCGGCCTTTTCGGAGACACAAATACTGATGGTTCATTGGTCAAGTGGTGACGTTTGATCGGGCTAAGGTTTCGGGTTAGGGGTTGTCCGCTTTGTCTCGTACGCAGAATACGTCAGCCATGGTGTCAGAACAAGTGGTAAACTACCCTCTCCTCGACACCACCCCTGGCCTTCACGCTCTCTTCGGCGGCCAACGCTCGCTCGCGTGCTTGCTTGCGCCGGTAGGTGAGAGTGAAGTGCAACGAGGACGACACGATCGGAGACCTCAAGAAGCTAATCGCCGCGCAGGTCGGAACGCGACCAGAGAAGATTCGAATCCAGAAGTGGTACACCGTCTACAAGGTGATCTAAAAATATTATCATATATTATGAGTGTTCATCTACTGATCTCCCTATCAGCCCTTTTGCCCTGCCGGCACTTGCCTCCCTCTTAGGCCTTCCTGGTACTTCGTTGCTCGGACAGTGTACCGTCGGTGATGACATGTCTTTAGAAGTAGATGATGGGATATCTTGAATACACATACCGGTATAGATTTAGTCTAGCGGTATACTGCTGTATGTGTGTTTCGGCTACATCTTAAGCCATGGAAGTAGCGCCTTTCCGATTTCAACTGGAGTTCCACGGGTGATGTATATCCTCGTGTCCTCAAGATTGTTCCGGGTGGGCAAGAGGATTCTCCCAGATATTCCACACAACAGCTGTGGACGCTGATTATGTATACCTGGTACATCATTGGACTATAATATGTAGTTACTCGTAGCACGATCGTAGCAAGCAGTCGTGGGGAGGATGGTTTCATCCCCGCATCGCTCGCATACCGTGACATTGTCCACAGACAAACAAGACAGGCGCACTGACGGCTGTGGAGGGAAAGGTTAGGAACAACAACGAGCGGCTTCATGCTGTCCCCGCTTGTTGACAAGCGTGGGTGCTCTTTCTTTATTTCGCGTGAGCCGGCTTGGCGCAAGGGACATACATACGCGCCTCGTTTTCTGCTGCCCTTCCCACCACCACCGCCACTGCTGTCAAGATCGAATTTTGCATGATACGTACAGTCAGTATTTCCAGCCTCGCTTTCTCCCACCCCGACACCCGACCCTCCAACGCCCCCTTCCTTTTTTTTTGCTCTCCCGCGCAGGACCACATCACACTCGAGGACTACGAAATTCACGACGGCATGGGGTTAGAAATGTACTACAACTAGCCTGCTTTCTGGTGGTTTTTGATCAACCTTGAGAACACCTCAAAACACGCGCGCGCGTGCGCAGAGTAGGGGGGGTGGGGAGTCAAGAGTGGGAGTTCATTGGAGGTGTGAGATAGGCAGCGGGAGGGAGCCCCTTGACTTGTCGAAAGGCCTGAGTGATGTGATGGTCTTCGATCCTGAAGCAAGCTGGGTTTCCCTAATCTAAGGATGGCATGCGTTGGCATTTATTGGTGTACTGCACGCCTTCACACTCTTGGTGTTGAGGCGCCAGTCTACCGTCTGTCAGCTGTATGACTTGCGCATCCAATGTCCGCATGGCTGAAGTTTTTTTTTGTATGTTCAGCGAGATCGTGACCTTCGGCGCACGTCGGTTTCAGTTGCCGTCGGTATCAAAGCGACAACCTTGTTAGGCCGACCCACCGTTGTCCGCGGGGTCCACGTTGATGGTATGTCCCGTTCAGGTGGATACCCCCGTTCAGGTGGATACCCATCTCGTACCCCAGTTGAATCAGCGCATTTTCGGTTGTCGAACTGTAACTACACGCCAGGTACGTGCTACCCGTGAGCGTTTTGGCCAAATTCCATGTGCCTACTGCTCCAGCCTGGTTGATTTATTCACGGTATACATAATCGCGTGCTTGTAAATTCGCACCCGTAGTAAAACGCGAGAAAAGCTCAAGGGGTGTTTCAATGCTCCAAACCCTGAAACCACCGAAATAGGTGTGATACTCCAAAAAGGCCCCTGCACCTTGAGTATACGTTCACGACACGGCGACAATACATTTGTGCCCAGGGTGGCCGGGCCTGATGCGCAATTCATCAAGAGCGGATGCGCCGGAATTATGTATTTTATGTCACGAGACTTGGGAGATGCGCGCCTGTTATTTTCTACGAGGAATGCGAGGTGTCATAATAATCATCACGGCCGCTCTCGTCTATTATACCAGGTACCCGACAACAAAACCGATAGACAAAACTACTGTATACACAGCAATAGTCAACCATTAATGTGATTATGTGGGAAGTGGTGTAAACCAGCCTGATTCAGTTCGTGTGCCTTTGAGAAGAAACGCTACGATTACATTAACGGCAGTAGCGTTTAACTAGTAAAACAAAACCACCCTAGCAAAGCTACCTACCCAAGTGGTTCAAAAATACGCGTACGGTCGCCCGCAAGGCGGCAAAACAAACCCTCATGGCGGATACCACGAAGCCCCGGAGGCGGCCTGGGAGGACGGGAATGCACTACACTGTAATAATGCTGTGATCACCCGCATCGTCTCAAGGACTACGGGGCGCGTCTTCGGAATAGTACAGCACCCTGACACCACCGCGCGACAAGGCATCATCAAAAGAACATTGACGGCGCGTCATCGGAATCGTACACTCCCTGGAGGCCACCCTCACTGCCAGCATCACCGTCCCCGCCGCCCACGTCACCATCCCGACCGCCGGCGACCCCACCCTCGTCCCCGTCTTTCCACGGCTCGACCCACCTATCAGGGTTGTCCTGAGACAGGGTCAGGTCTACTCCATTCCCCTTCCGCCCCGGACTACCCAGCCCTTCTTCCCTCCCACCCCCCTTCCGCTGCTTCTTATGTCTATTCGTTTCTTCCAGTCCCCCACTTCCTGTGGGAATTGCGCCTTCGCCAACCCCCACCGCATAACCCCCCTTGCGCTTGGCACCCGCGCTTGCCACTGCTGCCGCCGACGCTGCTGCCGGCACCGCTGCCGCTGCTCCGGCCCTACTCGCCCCTCTCGGGCGCTTCCTGGCCTCACCTCTCGGGTCCCCTTTTCCTGACCCCCGGTCGGTGCCCGAGCTGGAGCCGCTCTGATTTCGACCGTCGGCCGCGGCAATCGAGACGCCGCTGCCGCCGCCGCTGCCGCCGCTGCCACCGCCACCGCCGCCGCTCGAGGTCTGTTGTTCCTGGTGCCCAGGAGCCCTTCCTTTCCCGGGGGTCTGTCCTGCCACCACGCCCTCGGGGGCAGCAGCCGCCTTAGTGGTGGGGGGGGTGGAAGAAGCTGCGGCTGGTGCCGAGTCTTCCCCGACCGCCCTGCTTATCTGGTCGTAGGCGTGGGAGACCTTGAGCTCCGAGTTGGTCTTGGCTAGGAGGGCTTTGAAGCCGTCGCGCTGCCCCTCGACCTCTTTGAGACTGGCTTTGAGGGCGTAGACCTCTTCCTCCGCGTTGGCTAGTCCCTGAAGGCGCGATGGCGGAATTACAGCGTCACGTTGGCGATGAGAGGAGAGTACAACCCCAGCAAAGCATCTATCAATATCTACACATGGATTACTGACCTTTTCTAAATAACCCGACGCCCACAAAAGGGACAAGCCTACACTCTTTGTGCGTAGCAAATAAAATAATAAAGACGCGTTTAGCCTTAGCCGTACAACACTAGAGTTCGTACGCATATCATACTAGAGTTGGAGTCCGTGCAACACTACCGTTCGTACTCACATCATACTAAAGTTGGAGGCCTTTAGACTATACCTGGTGCTTCGTACTGCCCCAGAACAGACTACGACGTACCAGAGATCTAAAACAAGCCGGCATCGCTCTAACAATCCTATAAACGTACTAGAAATGCAACCCAAGAATACAGCAAGGGTTAGATAAACAGTAGGGTTTACAGTACAACAAGTCGGGTCTCACCTTCACCAAAATCTCAGCTGCGCTGCGCATCATCAACGCGGCGCGCCCGTCCCTGCTCTTTCGCATCATCTCCACCACGCCGAGATTAAGCATGGACATCCTCGAGAGGTGCGCCGCCAGCTCCCCGTTCATCTCCCTGAACTCCCTGGCCAGCCTCAGCATCACCGCCCTCGCCTCACCGTCACTCCTGCTCTCCAGAGTGTCCATCGTCTCATCGTGGCGCTGGCGCAGTCCGATATTGGCCCCGTGCAGGCGATGGCTGGTCCATCGCAGACTGATCCCTTCCCGTTCGAGGCTCTCGACCTCGTCATTCTCCTGCTGCTCGGCCTCCTGCTGCAAAGGGCAAACAAGCAACCCATGACGACGACGAGGAGGGTGATGCTCATGGTGATTATGACGATGTTTGAACACTAGCTCAATGCCTCAATCAGTCTATCCCGCGGTCACGGACCAAAAACGGAGCGGCGTGGAACGTGCGGAAAAAAAGCGGCGCCTGCGACTGCGTTCGACCTACCACCATCACCACCCGACAAAATAAAAATGCCCTCCCCGTCCGCCTCCGCCCCCCCTCCCTCGTCGGTCCCGTGTTGACTCTTTACGTCTACGTTACGGACAAGGCCGAGATTGAACTTGCTCAGATGACGCACCCCATGAACAACACATAAGAGTGTACTCCGTGCCGTCGGGTGAATGCTAGCTAGTGCTGCGAACGCGGACGAGCTTACCGTAGTAGGCATAGATCGGCGTAGTACGCGTATCCGTCTCCTGTCGCGCTCCGGCACCGCACGCTCCCTCTCTCTCGACCGACAGACAGACCAACGGGGCGACGACGACGCTTCTCCGGCGGAGAGCGCTCCTCTGTGCGTAGACGCCCGCTCTTCGGCTTTTGCAGCCGGATTTCTTCCTCGCCCCGAAAGAGAACCTACCAGGGTACAGCAGTAGGAATACCTCTGCCGACGAAAAGAGAAGGCGGCCAACGCCCGAGAGCTTCGTAAAAAATATAACACATGCGCAAGTCCCTACGGAGTACAGCTGTATTATTACATGACAGTATGGCAGTGCAGCAGTAGGCGGCACGATACTGCGATCGCCGACGGGATGGGGTAAAAATGATAATTCGACGGCCCGCAGTCAACACGCCTCCGGGGACAACCGGTATACACAACTCGCGAGTTCCGTTCTTATACGGAACTCTCTCTAAAACCAAGTAAATAGGATTTTAATTTTTTTTTCGATTTTTGTTTTTCGTACCAAATCTTCAGATGGGGTTGGTTAGGGTTAGGGTTAGGGTTAGGGTTAGGGTTAAGCGAGGGTTGTGGTGCACGAAATATAACTTCGAAAAAAATGGTCATTTCTATTTACTTGGTTTTAGACAGAGGAGTTGCGTATAAGAACGGAACTCGCGAGTTGTGTATACCGCTACCCCGCCTCCGGGTGTTCCTGTGTTCGCCTTCCAGCAAACCATACCCATCGGGGAGACGCAACTACTACTCCCACCTCCCATCGGGAGAGGAGAGATGAGACCTTTGGTCCAGGTCCCTGGCGGGATAATACAACAGCAAGGGAAGCTCTATCCAACTATTAACCCCTTCGGGGCTTCAAGGGGAAAGAGTGTCGAAAAAAGAAAAAAAAAAACTTGACGATTACAGCATCGGTGAAAAGAAGCAGCCCGTCCGTGCTGCTGAGACAGGGGGTATGCCTGAGACACGTGCGGTACAACGCAAGGCCACTCCGACAAGCACGCCGCCTGGCACTACAACGAGCAGTCTTGCTGCGCGCTCCCACTATCAATAGACGTTTGGTAAAAGACGGCATCTGACATACAGCAGTATTACTCTGTAAAGTAGCTTTGGTCGCTATACTGCTGTTGTTGTACCTCTGACCCCTGGGTCCCAAAAGCTATGTTTGAAATTTGAAAAATTTGAATGAGTACGGAGTGACTGGATGGATGGGTCGACAAGAGATCACAGAAAGTTACTGCAGCCGGTCTCGCGTACCAGGTGTACCGGTACCATACTCGAACGAGTAGCTCTTCATACTTCACCTCTGCATCGCGCCCTGACCCGAGCGTCTGCACTAACCTGAGTTAAAATCGAAAGAAAACCAGCAGCCACCACCGCTGCTCGGGTATGGTGGGGTTGGCATATCAGTTATCAGCACACCAGCAGCTCTGTTTGCAAAGCGACCCCCACCCCCAAACGACCCCCCAAGGATTGATTGCCATGCCCTTACACTGCTGGTGCTTGCTGCAACTACGAGTACAACTATCAACTATCATATCATACGTAGGGCAATCTCCGATCCCAAGCTACAAGCTTCGAATTTCACCTGCTTCCTAGGCGAGACGGGCCCAGCCTTCCGATGTCAAGCTGCCCAACACGTGCCAGTCCTTCACTGGCTATCGCACCCCTCGCAGCTTGTGTGATTTCGTCGTACCATGTGTTATTGGCATCGCGGACACGACAGGACAAACAATCGGGGGGCTATCATCGCCCATGTCCCCATACTGTACATGCCTTGCAGGGCCCGTACACACCCGGAATGTTGGATGCAGATTCACTTCATCTCACATCACAGCTCAGCCGTACGCGATAATCGCTCAAGAGGAGGGGAGAGGAAAGAGGAGCAAGCAAGTAACCGAAGAAGCTTACTGATGGACACCCCACAGCGAAGGCGACGCGCGCGTCCCGCTTGCGTCTGGCAGGGTCGAAGACAGGTGAAGCCCTTCGCCCTTTTATTCGATCGACGCGTCATTAAATTTGTGTGCTACGTACTTGGACGTCAGCCGAGCCTCTGACTGACTCTCAGCACGAGTAGCTCGCGACGACTCGCTTGACTTGCTCAGGACTGCTACTCGTACTCGTAAGCTGCACGAGTCAGCCGTTTACCCAGTCCGCTCGCGTGCACCAGGTTCCTCAGGTCCTGATGTCTGTGCGTCGAGGCGTCTTCCAGGTGTGACCTCCGCGTGCTGCCAACCAAGCACACTCGTCAACGAGATATTCTTGCTTGTACGAGGCTGTCTGTTCGCCACCGATGATACACAGAAGAAGTAGCAGTTCGAGGATCATGTAACACCACACAGCAGCTAGAGCCAGTCAGGTCGAGTACAGCAGTATACACGTACGTATCATATAGCCGGGAAAGTATCTGCGTACGAGTATACTGATCTCTCTTGGCAGCCGGGCTTGGCTATCGATGGCGCAACAGCTGCAAAAATAGCACTCAAAACAGCAGGAGTACTCGTTAGCGAGGTCGACGTGGCTCTGCTCATGAACCGCTGACACCGATGCAATCCATTATTTTACACGAATCCAAATCCAAATCAACCTTCGTCATGCGTTCGCTGGTTGTTATGATCTGTTTCTACACTGCTGCTGTAACTGCCGTATGATACACGGATTATCTCTGTGTCCCGTGTCTCTCTCATCGCAGATTAACCAGAAATAAAAATATCAGCACACATCTATATACCGATACTGGGTCTGCTGGAAGTCTTGCACAAGTCTTGATGAGTACGTAACAGGGTTCTTAACCCCTTAAGAGCCGGAAACGTTTTTAGGGGACAAAACTACTTGGAAATAGTGTGGGATACTTTTTTGGGGTAAGTAGTAAAAGGGTAATGTCGTACGTAGGTCTTAATGAATGTCAGGTTCATAATAAAACCAGTACTATCTTTAAGTAGAGAGGTAAATGAGGCAAGGCTGTCTCGTACTCGCAGCAGGCAGTGTGCGTTGGAAGGAACAAAACTGAAAAATAAAATCCCGCCGCTAAAAAACACACACAACACACAGCAGCAGCCGCCACCAAAACCACACCGCAGCACGGCGACCTCGGCTAACTCGAGACGGCTTGCAACCAAACAAATCACACGCGTTATACGGGTATATAGCCCCAGCCAGCCCGCGCTTCTGCAGGCGGCGGGATTATTGTGGAAATCGGCCACGTACAGCTCTCGCAATCAGTGAAAGCCGCAGTACACCGCACACAGACAGACTAATACTATTAATATTAATAGTTCAATAATGGAATCCTGTACGCAAGTACAAACCCCGCAATGAAGAAGCTTTTTTTGCCATATGGCAAAAAAAAACGGTCTCAATAAAAACACACGTCAACGCAATTTCGCAAATTCTTGCTCATCAACCTCTCAAGTCACAACATCGCACCCCCCCCCCCCCCGCAACCGCCTCACCAGGTGATGCTCTGCGCCTGCCTCGGGCTCAGCGCGCGAACAATCGTCCCTACAACAGAGGCATGGCGCCCAGCGCCCTCCCTCGCGCGTACCCCGGCCACAAGAGGCAGAACAGGGGCAGGAGGGATGGCCTTTTCCGCAAGCCCGGCCTGGAAAAAAGGCTTCGTTCCGTCTACAACTCCCAGAGAGGCGTTGTTATTTGCCCAGCGGTCCCCTTTTTCGAAGTCCGGATCTATTAATGGATTGGGCAGCTCGAGACACGGGCGCCGTCGCGCGTGGGGGGGGGGCGGTCGCCCGGTGATGTCGATGGCGGGGGAGGATGGCGGCGCGAAGGGTGCCGACTATAACGCGGTGCTCGGCGCGCTGGCGATTGCTGGGCTGGGCGCGGTCTACTATGGGTAAGTGGGTTTAACGGTACGATAGTACAGCATTTTTATGGTGTACATATATATTAATAGCACGGGCCGGTACAAAACGACGAAATGATATCTGAAAGTATGATCTGAAAAAGACGAAGAGCCTTTTGCTTTTTTTTCTAAAAGAGCGCAGGTTGAGTCCAAACGACAGCCAACATTATCGAACAAAAGACCCCGAAAATATTCGCGAAAGCTAGCAGTGCAACTTCACAGCATATTTCGACCGCCGCAGCATATCGACCACTCGCCGCAAATGCACCCAACGGCCTACTTGGACACACCCAACTCGCACGCGCGAGGCACTCCTAGGAGCAGGCGGTGCTCGTGATCCAACCCGCTCCCTCGGGAGGGCTTTGGAACTTTGTGTTTTGGTCAGTCTTCGTTTGTCGGCAGACGTTGCGCCCCTTTCGGGCATTCTCATCGCAGAATATGTCGCCACAACCATCTCCTGACCCTCTGGTTTCTTGCATGGGCACTGCTTGGTAATACTCTATCCATATACGAAGTATGCTGGCTTTGATGGCGGACAAGCCCTGCAGCAGCCTCACGCACTACCCCGCCCACCGTGCGCTTTTGAAGCGGCCATCCTATGTTCATCTTGGCCATGGTATCCCCACATTCAGAAAATATCACACCCATTTCCGATAAAATAATAGGTTATTGAAAAACAACAACGAAAAACAGAAAACAAAGACGAAAAACAGAAACAGAGTTTTATCGGGATCTCTGTTTGGTAGACCTGTGAGTTGGATGAATAAAAGTCGCCAGCTAGTTATTAGTTGGCTAGGTATTATAGTTAGTTGCAGCGGTGCCAACTATCCAACTATTTGGGTTTCCTTGTTTACGGAAGGTTTCTTTGCTGTGGGGTGCGCAATCCCCCGTGGGACCACTCGCTCAAGGCGACAGAGAGAGCTGAGAGGTCTACTGCAACCCATGGCGCACCAAAATCCATCGCCATCGACGGTGCCGATGCCGATGGCAGTGCCGAAGGTCGTTGGCGTATATTTTACCGTATTTTTGTATGTAATTATGAACCCAAATAGCGCCAGCCGACTAGTCGACTAAAGCCAGTTAGTTGGCTGGCTTTGACAGCCAGCTATTAATAATAACTAGCCGGGAAGTCCAGCCAACTCACAGCCCGAGCATTTTGCCTGTTGGTGGAAATCCTCGATGTTGGTGGAATAGGTCTGGGTGGGACCAGGGTGCCAGGTGGCCCTGCGGGCGGCCAATCATATTCCCCGAGGGTCAGTCTGGAGGGTTCAGGTCCGGGTGGGATCACGCACGTCTGGGCGGTATACATTAGGGTCGGTTGTGAAGCGGCTCTATTGGTGTACTCGTACATCTCAGCTGTGCATCTTCAATACCGGTATTTCTTTGCGGTCGTTCATGCGTTTTGGACAGAATAAGCTCCGGAATGAGCTCGCTCGCTCTTCACTTCCAATGTCCATAATAACGCGTGAGCCTCCACACCTTACAACGCCCCACGTCTAATTAGCAGTCACTATATTCGTCACTATCACTTCGTATCAATCAAGGTCTTGCACTCGCTTTATTGAGCGGGCGGTGTCAGCCGGAGAAACCCTTGTATTTATGTCATATCATGAGACTATTTCGTTATATATCGCTACTTACACAGCAAGCAGAGCTACTACGGGGGACCATAGTTAATAGGACCTACTGCAGACACAATAGCACCTACTGCTGTAGACACCAAAACCTGTATATTTCCCTATTTTTGCTATTAATAACAATATTTGGTCCATAGTTAGTAGGACCTACTGTAGACACAATAGAACCTACTCCTGTAAACACCAAAACCTATATATTTCCCTATTTTTGCTATTAATAACAATATTTGGTCCTATTTAACCATAGGTCCCCTGTAATACCTGCACCCGTCTTGGAGACAAACCACTTTGAATCAGAGTTGAATAACTGAGCTGTTGTGGCAGTAGTAAAAAGGGTTAAGATAGCAAACATCCCATCTGGGGCGAAATCCCTTGGGGACTTGAGTGGCGAGAAAATGTCGAAAAAAAGTTACGATTACGTACAGCATCCGTCTCGGGCTGTGGTGAGTGTACCCGAGCTGCATTGCAAGATGGCCGCCGACACACGCGTAGCATGTGGCACTATTACGGGGGACCACAGCAGTACATAGAACCAAATATTGTTAGCAAAAAATTGGAAATCTATAGGTTTTGGTGCCCACAGTAGGTCCTATTGTGTCTACAGTAGGTCCTATTAACTATGGACCAAATGTTGTAAGCAAAAATAGGGAAATCTATAGGTTTTGGTGTCTTGAGTAGGTCTTATTGTGTCTGCAGTAGGTCCTATTCACCATGGTCCCCCGTAATAGTCGTACTGCTGCGCGCTCCCACCATAAATAATAAATAGACCTTTCACACAAGACAAGGCCGCCCTGGCATCGTGCTCGAGGGTGCTATAAATAATGCACCTCGTTACTACCAGGTATTATGTACCAGGTATTATGTTATTCTATTCTATGTATGCTGCGCGACTTGGAATACGTGAAGGAATAATACCGGTAAACGAATAAACTACAGCAGTACGAGTGAGTTTGTGTGTAGTGGGAATGAACTCGTGTCGAAACGAGGAATGGGACTCTGCATGTTCAAGAGGGGGTCTGCGAACAAAAAAAATAATAATACAAGACACCTATACGAAATAATAAGAAACAGGAAAGCTGGCTGGTCAAAAGACTGGATGTCTTATTTGATAATGGGTGCTTTCTGCACCATCTTGGCCCCACCATCTTCAGTATAATTACTCCTGATTTTCTTATTTTGCCGTAAATCTCAGTCTGCCTTTCTTATTCGTAGCAAGTCCTGTACTGCTGTGCGTACAGCACCGGCCCGCTCATAAGAAACCAGGAATCGGGATTAGGCTGAATTTCTTATTTGAGAAAGGGGTGTGTTCCACACTAACTTCAGCACAATAGCTGTCGACTTTCTTATTTCCCCCGTAATGTTTAGGCTGAGTATCTTGTGGGGCATTTTCTTATGAGAGGGCCGGTAGTGTATACGAGTACGAGTGACAAACAATGAAAACCGAACTCAAAAAAGCAAAAAGAGGAGAGAGACAGCAGACCTCGTGCGTAGACAGACAGACAACCTGCCCCCCCTGCCCCCCACCCCACCCAGACCGTTTGCTCTTTTTTTTTAACACCGACCACCATCCGACCACGCAACATACAAGCAATCAAAATCCCGTTCAGCATTCCCTTTCATCGAAAAAAGATGCAGCAAGAAGAGAAGCCGAAGCAATCGTGCTGCAAAGTAAGTTAACAAACAACCAGCAGAAATGAGGGAAGAGAGAGAATGGCTTCATGGTTCATGGTTCACACCAGGAGGTTATATATATATTTATTTATTTATTTATTTTTTTTTTTAATCTTCCCATTTATTATCTTCACTCGTCTTTCTCCTTCTCCCTCCCTAGTCGTACGTCAGATCCG